>MZNV01002138.1:0-18815 GCA_002081555.1 Protostelium mycophagum | reverse complement strand
CCACTCACGATGGCAACAACACTCGTCCCACTGAGACCGGAAACGGAAACCACACTCATCCCACCGACAGACCCACTCGTCCCACTCACTTCAGACCCACTCGCCCCACACATATCAGACCCACTGAGACTGGAAATGGAAATGGAAACCACACTCGTCCCACTGGTCACCCCAGACCCACTCACGAGCGTCCCACCGGAACTGACATCAAGCCCACCCAGACAAATCCCTCCAACGAGGTTGAGGTCGACAATGATAATTTTGGTGACAATTAAGTGAGGAAACAGAATAAATGTAAATATAATCACCCATTTGATGAACCTCATATTACATTGTATAACATAACGTCGCGGAGAGATAAATATATTTGGAGAAAAGATTATGTTGATGTCAACAGAGGCAGCCAGCGCAAAGAGAGCAAAAGAGCAACTGTTGAAGGCTTTTGAAATCACGTCAGGAAGCTCAAACATGCCCAAATATTTCAACAGTTTTGTACCTGTGGTCAGATGGTCGTAACCCAATAGAACTGTGAAGAATCTTCCAAAAATAGAATATGAAGATGTTCAGATGAGATTTGGACAGCTGCATGTTTATTTTCAAGTGTGGGTAAGGGTGGGGGAATGGCCAAGGAGGTGACTCCTGTGCATCAATACCTTTTGTAACGTTCAGATTCAAAATTTGAATTTCCCGCCATGTACAAGATTTCACCTCAACGATGTCCATGGCCCGGTCAGACTCAATATATTGGGACTCTTTTCCACTGTAGAATCTAAAAATAATTCAATCAAAATTCAATTTTTTTTGTAAATGAACAAATCTTTTATGTTTAAAACAGAAAATCTCTCCACTTGTGAAATTGAGTACAAACCTTATGATGACACTTCTGGTGTTTGGTATGGTGATGTCTATGACATCTTTGTACATGAAGGTTTCCAGGGTCTCCCCCACTCCAGGTCGCACTCGAATGAAACGGTCTGATTTGAATCTCATCCTCCGGACTTGACCTGTCACGTGTCAATACTTCCAGAAATTTCCGGTGCATTTCGTGATCATCGAGATATCTAAAATATCAAGTTGTAGACAATGCCAACTTACGTTTGTAGAGCCAATTTGTGCGGATGATGATGAAGTCGATGTCCTCCATTTCGGTGGAAAACTTTGGAATGAAGACGAATGAGTCACTCATTTTTTTCATCATCTCATCTTCTTCCTCCACATCAGGAGGCAAGATGATCGACTCTTTCAACCTGGAAGGGATGAGTGTCTGGTTGTAGATGCCATTGTAGAACTGACTTTGAGATGATGATGGCGTCATCACGAGGGGGTGATTCTTCTGGCGTGGGTGGGGGTGGTGTGTCAGGAATTTTCTGTGGATATTTAGTACACCTAATTTGGTCTAATAATCATTTTAAATAAAATTGATCTCACATCATTCAGCATGATCTCATGCAGTTGTTCTTCGTTGTAGTGGAGCGCTTCCGCGCAAGTGTCCTCCAACCTCACAGGCGCATCTTCGACTGGAACATGCGATATCTTCTGCGCCGGCGCATCTGCGACTCTCTCTTTGGCTACGAGCTGTCTCCAGGGAATATCAAGTATTTTCTCGGGCTCTTCGCATTCGTAAAATAAAACGGAGGGTTGTAGATGCCCTCTCAACATACGCTGTTGAACTTGGGCCCAGTCTGATCCGATCTACAACTCATCAGTTTGTTCAAATTTTTGGCGGGATTTACGTAAATCCAAAATGCAAAAGTATCTTGTTCTGGGAACGTCATAAAAAATGTAAAAGATATCTCACCGCTTTGACAGTGATGTCATCATATACCATCCACTCCCTCCTTCTCTTGTTATAGAGGATGATAATGTAATGCTTTCCATAATAGCAGACCATCCCTCGTAATTCATACCATGATGGAGGGGCACTCTGCTCTGGTCCTTTCATCACCTAATATTTCTGTCAATGCCGATTTTTCCGAGAAATTTCTGTTCTCATCACGAGAAGATGGGTGAAATTTCCCATTCTTTTCCCAGAATCCTCTCACCTTGGCCAGATCTATCCTCAATGATATCATCTTCAATGTCATTGTGATATCTTCAAGCGTCGGTGCGTCAGAATCCCAGACAATCCCCACCGAAAAAACCTCCGGCAGCCTCGTCAGTTGTCTGTTCAACTTGCAGAGGTTCGTACAATTTTCCTGGAATTTTTTAACACGTGTCGACGTCGACAGAAATTTGACGAGAAAATTCTGACCTTGTTTGGGCAATACCTGCGGTCAATACCGGCCTTGTGTAGAAGTTGTGAAAAAGACGCCCCGACAGAAGACTCCCTCATACAAGCCGATCTACAACGGTTATTTTTTTCAAAAATTAAAATAGTTTTTAATATTTTCTCTCGAATTTAATTTATTTTTCCAAGTCTATTTTTGGGAACTTTAATATCCAAAAAATGAAATAATCACCTGAGACTTGCAGCGTAGGTATAAGAAGTGAAAGTTGTAGATCGAAGGGGGTCACTCACCGCACCACACACTTCACATTGTAATTGTTCCACTGCATTCATTCCAAACACCTACTTCCCTCAGATTTTATTTTTTACATTCTTTATACATCCGATTTGATTCATGTGGTCTTCATTTGGATATAGAACCATTTGGACAACAGTCTTTCCATCTACGTTGCTGCTTTTCTTAACCGATTTCGGATGCTGCGGCTCTGCCGCAGAAAGTCTTTGCAATGATGTTGAGGAAATAAGAGTTCGGACCTTGTGCGCGATGCAATCCTCTTCGTGGCAATATGTCTGATCATCGCTGCCACTGATGTGATCATTGGGGTGGAGCTGGGCGTGCATTCTGTCTAGAACGGCTTCTAATGCCTCTGCAGCATCATCCTAAAGAATTAGGAGACTGATCGTAAGTGATATCAAAGGAAAAATGTTGTACAAATGTATTGAAAGTAAAACGTGAGATCATTTTCATTCACTTACCAGCTGTGTTAATTGGAAACGATTCGGACTGAAAATGACGGCCAAAGTCTCTCGCAAAGCGGTTGGTGGAAGAACCGCGTCGTCCGAGAATTCATATTGAATGAAAATGGTCTGTAATACCATCAGTAAGCAGTCACAACAAAACTATCATCGACTGACCTCTATGGCACAATACACACAATTTGGGGGGTGATGATGGGGAAGGCTTCTGTGTCTCAAGAACTTCTCACGGAATGGACTTAGATGCCACAATGCTTGTATCACAACATTCAGAAAGCAATTGTTCTGTCCGAAATTATTGGCCAAACCCTTTTCATCTGCCGGTGCCTTCTTTGTGTGATGGTCATCTATGATCTCAAAATTACCAGCCCACATTTCTTGGTAATGGACCGTCTGAGATGGGTGTTGGTGTTATGTGATGGATGTTCTTTGAAATGTGGAAATTTCGAAAGTGAAAAAATTTTGTTTCGTTCCACTTTGCTGAAAGAAGGCAGAAGTCGATGTGATCAGCAGCTCAATCACAACTAGAGCCCAAATGAAGTGAGCAAAATTTTGGTCGGTAACCTCTTCCCGTATTCACAACCACGATAAGATTCGATCTTTGTGGCAGGCCTTTTGTGTTACAATCTTTTATTGTGTCTCATTGCAAAGAGGCGGCGATGGTGTTGATCCAAGATCCATCCAAGTCGTGGCTGTATTGCCATCCCATAAATCCTCCTGTCCATCCCTTCGATTTGGCTTCCCTTCCGCAGCGCGCGATATAAGTGGCGTTCATCAGCCCGGTGTTATAGACATCGGCCTGAAACATCCGTCAGTCTGCAGATGGATGGATCGTGAAAATGTTACCTGTGATATGGGTTTGCCGATGATGATCTTGCTGCCCGGGATTCCTGCATTGATGAGCTCAAAGAGAGCGGTCTTTGTAGACCATCCGTTAGCGGTGTACAACAAGGTCTGGCAAGTATCATCTGTGACTCTTCAGATTTTGGCGGAAAAACTTTTTGGCGGGAAAAACAATCTCACAAGTGGTGGTGGCCTGGTTGTAGAATTGAACATTGTACCAATCGATTTGATCTCCGGCCTGCTTGTGGATGGTCAAATAAGCGTTGTCTTTGTACATCCCGTCGCTGAAATAAGGTCCTTGAGGAGCATGGGTGATGATGTACTGGGGAGAGGGTAGAGCAGCTAATACAGTCAGATCTTGATGAACTACGCATTACCCTAATGTTTTTGCCCACAACAAAAATGAAGAGGCATCACCTCTCATCGTGTTTGTGAACTTGATGAGCCAGTCGGCACCGATTCCGTTCTCAAAAGCGGAGGTGTCCTCGTAGTCGACGTCTCCTCCATCTAAACGGTTGGTGGCGATCCACTGGGCGAACTTGGCGGCGGTGGCGATGGGATCAGCTCCAGCTGTGGTGGGGAACTCTGTGGCTCCGAATGCGGAGGCGATGACTCTCATACCGGCCTAAAGAGGTTAGAATGGGTGAGCTTCATCCATGAATTAATCCAAAAAGTGTTCAATGCTGCACCAAAATGAAATGATAAAGAGACTCACAGAGTGATAGGAGTTCAAATATTTGGTCTTGGTAGCATCGTCTAAAGCAGCCCATGCTTGACACATGTCGGCGGGAGATGCCGAGAGCCAGAAGGCGAGGATGACAGTGTTGTAAGAGTTCTTCTGTGAATAGCCCGGGACATTAAGAGAGGCAGCCAGGGCGTCTCCCCACCATCCAGCAGCAGCATCGATATATACGGCAAACTTTGGACCCTATAACCGTCACAAGATGATGGAGAATGATGAGTGGCCCTTACGCTGAGAATGGGGGCACCCTTGCCTCCATCACCGGTGGTGGTAACGACACCAGTTGTAGAAGATCCAGAAGACGTAGAGGATGAGCCAGTTCCAGTTGACCCTGAGCTACCAGAGCCTCCAGAAGATCCTGAGCTGCCGGAGTCACCACCTGATCGTGTTAATCTACAGCAAATGCAGGAGAAACTCACAATACTGTGGTCCGACTCCACAATAACCCCACTGAGAGCAGCACTTGACCGATCAGTAGAGTTTGTATGAGAGACAAACCTGTCCAGGAACACAAGCAGGATTGCATTTACCGCCAGTGCTGCCAGAAGATGAACCACCGGTGCTGCCGCCGCTGCCACCGCCGCCACCGCCAGATGAACCGTCATTACAGAATTGCTTCTGTGTCAAAACACCATTGAGGCAGCAGTATTGGTCTGTGTAGAAACAGGCTTCACCACAGCTCTGAAGGGGAGGTGGACATTGAGCAAACACGCCCACAAAGAGGAGAGCAGCGATGACGAGCTTCATCGTTGTCGAGAAATAATGAGCGATCAGACCACGAAAAGCAACGCAACAGATCACGGTATGTAACCGAAGAAGTTCACCTCTAAATTCCGCGGGCCATGTCAGGCGAGTGTCAAGCGGAACAATGTTCCGGTCTCGGGGGATCATTCTTTGAAGAGTTTTCATAAAGTCCCCTGGGCGAAATCATACTTTTGATCTTGGTGAAATTGAAATGTTCGGTGACACAACGGCCTCGTGATGGTGTGGCGGTACATTTCTCTGTTTTCAGATCAGTGAGAGGATGTTTCCCAGATATTTTGACCTGTCAGAGGGTTGTTCATTTGAAAATTCCTGATTTGAATATATTTCAAAAGAGAACGTGTGAACGACAGCTCCTGTTGTGGAGATTGTGACCACTGCACCGGTATCCTCTGTATCTGTTGCATCTCTTCAGCGCAACTGGAAGAGGGCAACAAATAAACGCAAGATATGGAAAAGTCTACCAAAACAACCTGTTCCATCGATGTCTTTTGTATAATTTATAGTTGAATATTATTAGGGATCCGATGGTTCCTGCAGCAAAGAGGCATCAGAGACCAGCCCTGACGACTGGATCAACGATGTGAAATCATTCAGATTTGCAGTACACATAAGGAAGAGTCTAACAATTGACAGTAAAAAGGGTTCTTTGGCAAAATGGACAATATGCTGTCTGTTCCAAGGGAAAGCCCATTTACATCCAAAAATTGGTGGAGCAAAGAGGGAGATCACCAAGGTCCATAGCAAAAGAACCCAATATTCCCGCATCTTGCTAGAGCATACGTCAAAAGGAATAAATCTTCATCCACAACGAGTCAATATGTACTTGGTTATGTCATAAAAATAAAAACCCACTAAAAGACCAATACCAGACTGATGGCTGTTCTGGCTTCTCTCTGCCTTTGTTAGTGCAAGACCAACTTGATATTTTTAGATTTCTAGCAGGGCACGAAATTGATTGGAAATTTCTGGAGGGACACAGACGTTTCATTCAAGTGCAACCTGGGGACCGTGGAAACCTTCATGTACAAAGATGTCATAGACTCACCATACCAAACACCAGAAGTGTCATAGGGTTTGTACTCAACTTTACAAATTGCCAATTCTCTACTTATAGAATCTAAAAATAGAGCAACTACAAAAAAATAGATTCTTTGATTGAACTATTTTTAGATTTTACACTCACCTTAACGTGATTGTACGATAAGATGACGTGTACGATATTTCCATTGGGAGTCGATGACGTGAACAGTGTACTTTGACAGACGATCCCGCGACTCCCATCATTCGTTCGACGAATCTTAACAATTACCGTGACAGCTGCAGTTCCTTACCGTAACTTGCGGTAACAAACGTGTACTTAACGTCCAGGTGGAGAAGGTCAACGTGCCTCCCGTATCGCTCAATCATCAAGAATGAAGAAGGTCTTCTCGATCTTTCTAGTCTTGGTCGCAAGCGGCCTCTCAGAGACATGTACTTATACTAATGCAGAATATAACATATCCGTCGACCTCTCGGCTTACAGTTACCACTATAATGATCCTTACACGTAAGTGGTTGTGTATGGACCGTAAATGTTTCTCAGATTCACACATTATTCAGCAACACTAAGAATTTTGCGGTGAAGAATCCGTTCAACTCCAAACAGATCTTCTATTGGCAACCATGTGGGTGAGTTTGAAGTGATCTCGAATCGTCTGCTCAACAACATCGCAGAAAATTAGATCAATCAGAACCAACTGAAAAGCTCTACAAGTGCTCGGATACTAGAGGTTCACGCGAGAGTTCCTTCTGTGTTTTAGACAGCACATATTACCCTGCGGGCGACTACTATGACGATATGGATCCGTGGAGTGATTTCAACCTCAACAGCAACGGTGATGGTCTTAATTACAAATTAACGTGAGAATGATCACTTCCGATATCATATTGATTAAAACAGCCACCGTTGGGGCTCATTCAGTTCGGACAGCGGACAATCTAATGGAGGATGTGCCGTGCGAAACATGATCACCACCATCATCTGTGATATGGAGGTCCAAGAGCCCATTTGGGACTTTGTTCGTGTCCGCACATACGGGACAAGCTCCATCACTTGTGATTACACCTTCACCCTCACAGTACCCTGCCTCAAGATCCCCCAACCATTTCTACAATCCAATTCTACAACGACCATCAGTCTCAGCGGGTATCATCTCGGTACGTAAATGACACGTCATGATCATCAAGAGAGTCTCTTTGGATGATGTCAAAATGATATTTCGAAAATGACATTAAGAAGGGGATGGGACCGCCATCGTGAGATCGAATGAGACTCTGATCGAGGATTGTACCGTATTAGATCAGGTCACAATCAATTGCGACGTTACCGTGGGAACAAAACCCGTCTACATTTATGTTTCCGTCGACAATAAGACCCTGTCGACACCATTCCCCCTCATTCCGCTGTTGCCAGGAAACATCCTTGAAATTTCTTCGGATGATTTACGTGAGTTGTAGATGTCAAAAACTGGTTTTGACGTTTCCAAGTCAACTCTGTCATCTACGCACAACCTCCTCCCTCCCTAACTTTACAATTCGAGGGTGGTCGCAACTACACCTGCCAGAGAGAATACAATGTCTTCGACATGATGGATGAACTCCATCTGATTGGAGATCCTGCATCGCCTCCCTACATCTCTTGCCACATTATCCTCAGCAGTGGAGCCATCAACATCTCCATCACCGACATTAATGTCATCGCATATCAGACATTTATAGAGAGTGTGGATTACCCTTATGATCTGGCCGCGTCGCCATCTCTCATCATGAATCGAATGGAGATCATCGCGATCCTCGGATTCAAGTATATAAGCTTCATCAAATTCGGGAGTGATTCGGTCGTAACCAACGTTACGGTACAAAACGTCACTTTTGATGTGTACAACGACGGCGGGCCTGGAGTAGGTCTGGAATTGGGGGACATATGCGGTCGTCCTGGTTACGACTACGAGCCCGTGTATTGTGTCTCCGCGGGTTTTTTGAGCGTGACTTCCTCCTACACCAACATGGAGATACGTGACTCCTCCATCAGATACGCTTCTTACGGTCTGGGTTTCAATGGTGCCAACTCCGTGGTGATGGAGCGGGTGGGACCAGATTACGTCGATCTGACATTTCTGACGTGTACAGGTGGAATTTTATTGGACCAGATTTCCCATCCTTACTGCGCTTGGCGGAAACCTCACCGTTGTAGATTGCCTCTTCAATGTCACACAATCCGCACTTGAAAATGTTATCGACGACCAACTAACTGTCATGACACGTGTCAGTAACTGTCATTTTTACGGTGGGGGTCAGTTGAGTCAGGGGGTGGCCTCCGCAATCATCTACAGCAGCGGGAATACATTCTATGAAACTCCGGCACCTTTGTTGGGAAACAGCACCACCAGTTTATTTGACACGTTTTACGCATCCGGCGAGGGTCCGGTGAGATTTATCCGAAATTTCTGTGAGATTTACGGTGACAGGTGATCATTGCGAGGGGCGGTCTCACGTTAATTAACGCGAATTTTCTGTGGTAATGCAGGGTCTACGGCTATCAGGAACCCCGAAGTTGCTGAGTTGTCAGTCTACAACAGTGTTTTTGATGGTTTTACGGATGGTGCCATTGTCACAGGAGGAGGGACAATGTCCCTCTACAATTGTACTTTCGTCAATTGCACAGACTATGACAGCGTGGGGGGTGCCGTTTACGCTCAATACGCAAACGTCACGATGGATCACGTGATCATTCAGAATTGTAGTGCGGCCAAGGGGGGAGGGGTGTACCTGTACCAGTCTCATTTGAATGCGACGGATATCATTATGAGCCACAACCAGGCCACAATTGGTGGCGCCATTTACGCTACAAACAGCTCCCTCGTTCTTAAGAATTCCAGGTACATCTAAAAACGGTCATAATTTGAAATTTAAATCTGACAGATTGGTGGGAAATACGGCGAGAACATATGGTGGTGCTGTTGTACTTGATTTTTCAACGGATGACCTCTTGATCTACAACACAACCTTCTCTGAAAATTCTGCGAACCTTCTCGGGGGAAGTCTGAGCATCCAGGAGGATGTACATGGTGACGTCACGTTAGATCACGTGATTATGACAGACAACCACGCCCTCACCGCAGGGGGTGGCATCCACCTTGAATGTACATTGAAGACTTTGAGAATCTACAACAGTGTATTCGACTCAAACTCAGGAAGCCTAGGCGGCGGGGGGTTTCTGTTCAGCGCGGCAGCTTCTGCTGTACAAATTATGATGTACAATACCACCCTCTACAACAACTCTGGGACAGTAGGAGGGGGCACAGTGTTCATGGGGAGTGTGAGGGAGGTGCATATCTACAACTGTTCTTATTCCCATAACAAAGCGCAAGATGCTGGAGGAATTTACGTCGCAACTCAAGATTTGGAAAAATTCACCATCTACAACTCATCTTTTACGTAAGTTCATCAGAGATCTCGTGGAAAACTCATCGGTACAGAGAAAACAGAGCTATCTATTCTGGTGGAGCTGTAGATATAAGCATAGTCCCCAGAAATATCACGGAAATTTCCATGACGACATTTCTCTACAACACGGCTTATTTCGGCTCCGACGTTTACGTCAAAGATCCCATTGCATTGAAACTCTCCCACACCCACTTTGAGTCGGGGACGACCCACGTTGGGGGTGCTGTTTGGATGGATGGAAACTTGACTGTACAAAACTGCACGTTCTACAACTGTACAGGGGGTAATACCGGGGGTGCCATCCTCTATTCCGGGAACAGTAATTCAGAACTGGAAATTTCTGACAGCGTGTTTGAAATGTGCTCCGCAGAGTCAGGGGCGGCTGTTTACGTAAATTCCGACTTCTACAACGTGAGATTTACGGGTGTGACCTATGACAGCTGTACAAGCAAGTCTGGTGTAGTGTACATAGATGCTTCCGGAACCTCAATCGACATGAAGGACGTGACCTGTGTCGACAATAATGTCGGCTCGGGGGCATGTTTGTACATCCACGCCGGAGAAAATGTCGGAAATGTCGACATGAAGGGGGTTCACGCTTACCGAAACAAAGCAACAGGCGGGGGAGCAGCCATTGAAGTAACCGGACAAGTGGGACATCTAAGTATTGTCGACAGTGAATTTGTCGACAACCACGGTACTACAGGGTCGATTTACGTAACCGGTGCAACTTCAACAATCTACAACACGACTTTTCAGCGAAATTCGGCCACCGAAGCGGGGGCGGGTCTTACCCACAGTGGGGGGAGCACGAATATTACCTCTTGCAATTTCCGAGAAAATTCAGCCAAAAGTGGGGGTGCACTATTTTTAGATCTAAGTCAGAAAAAGAGACAGTCCAGTCCCTCTACAATCTCATCTACAATCTTTACCAAAAACTCTGCGAGCCAGAGTGGTGGCGCATTGCTTCTCCACGGCAACCTCATAGTCTCAAACTCTCAATTCAACGAGAATTCTGCGATAGCGGGGGGTAATGACGTGTCTGTCGACACTGGAATCTTGACAGTCTACAACTCGCAGGCCAAAGTTTTGCTGGCATCAGACTCGGCACAATTATCCGGCGATTCATCTGCAGCCGTAATCTGCCCCTCGGGTCAAGTCTCGTCGACAAAAGACGGAAGCTCTGGGTGTGTACAGGCGTCGACAAAATTAAGTGGGGGTCAGATTGCTGGCATTGTAGTCGGAGTTGTAGTGGCAGTATCCCTGTTAGTCGTGCTGGTCGTATTTACTATCATTCAAAGGAGAAGGATACAAGAAATGGAACTAGAAATGAAGAGGCTAAATATAGATCACCTCGTTGTAGAAGGGGTCGTCTTAGGGAAAGTGATCGGTGAGTGTCTCGTTGTAGAAGTCATTATCTGACTTGAAAAGGTTCTGGAAACTTTGGGGATGTCTACACGGGTGAATGGAACGGCAACACTGTGGCATTGAAAGGCTTGAAGGTTATTTTTAATCAACAATGCTTCTCACAGATCTCTGGGTTTAGGGGTTAAGACACGATTTGATCTGTACAGAGTGATGGCAAGAACAACGATACAAAATGGAGAGAGGAGATCACTCTTCTACAGAAGCTAAACCACCCAAATATCGTCCGATTGTACGGAGTCTGTCGCGACCCCGCGGGCCTCTTTATGGTGCTGGAGTTTGTGTCTGGGGGAAGTCTGGACCATTATTTGGCCAATAATATGGGAGAGCTCGGGGACAATGCACTCTTGAGGATGTTATTTGACATCACCAAGGTGATTTTATTCACAATCTATCTCAAACGATTTTATCAATATGATATAATGACATAATGAATTTACGCGATCAGGGGATGTTGTTTTTACAAACCAAAGGAGTGATACACAGAGATTTAGCAGCCAGAAACTTGCTCATTGAAAAGCACACCAACGGTGGCACAGTCAAGGTGAAACCTTCTGTCCGGTTGTAGATCCACGAATTGACACGTTGTAGATCTCTGATTTCGGTATGAGCCGGGAGAACTCCACATACGAGGCAGCGACAAAAGTGATTCCATACAAGTGGTGCGCTCCTGAGGTAATAGAAAGAGGTCAAAACAGCCATCAATCAGATGTATGGTCTTTCGGTGTCTGCGCGTGAGTTTTTATTTTATAGACAGAATCATTTTTTGTTGTATCAAAATCGAAATGGTGATCGGGATCGTATTGACTCGTTGTAGATGGGAGATTTATTCGTTTGGGCGGATGCCTTACGGTGCGATGTCCAACAAAGATGTGGTCGATCAGGTGGCAAGAGGAGACCACCGTTTAGACAGGCCCCTTCGTTGCCCAGAACAGATCTACGATGTGATGCAGAGATGCTGGCACCACAATCCACAACAACGCATCACATTCAATCAGATCTATGATCAACTGATCAGAGATTTCCCCAATGTTTTGGGTGATGCATCTGCCGCACCACAAATGACCGAAGCAAAGGCAAGCAACAACAACAACAACAGCAACAGAAAGAGCCGACCTCTCAGCCACGCCTACTCCTTCGACCCAACCGAGAGAGCCAAACCACATGAAGTTGTCGAGCAGAGCGCTTCGCATTATGTCCATCCCGCAAAACCAGATGATGAAATGAATAAAGTGTGATGTCTTCAGAGGTCATCATCCACATGTTGCAGTGTCTAAATCTCTTTTGTTAACTTCATTAGTGAAAGTGATGATGTTCTAAAACAACATTACGACGGACATTCGCACATGAAGCACATTTTAAGAGATGGATTTTATTACACACAAAGGCAAGAGAGCACGATGGAAACGCTTCCAAGGACGAGGATGACCAAGCCAAGAGGTAAGAGTGCCAAGAAGACCGCTTGTCCCTTCCTGTCATGGTACCCGATGTTGTCCTGCCATCTCTTGGCGCCATCCTCTGATTACGTTCAGTTTTCATCGAAATTTCACTGGAAATGCGGTGAAAAGTCACCAGAGATGGAGGCGTTCTCTTGGACGTAGAAGAGCGGAATGAGGAGATCAGGTTTAATCATGATGTTGTATTGCCAACTGTAGGAGTGACCCATACAGTAACCGCTGATCGGCTCGATGTCTATGGAATCATCTGGCAATGATTGTTCAACTCCATCGCAGATGATGACTGCTCAGTGTCAGAACTTGATGCTCTTGTGTGTCCTGTAGACTCACCTTTCTTAAAATAAGAAGGGAGCTGTTGTCGTGGCCTTGTGAGATAAAGAGGTAGGGGCTTGTCTGTCTCTCTCAACACTACAGTGCTCAAGTTGAAAACTCCGTCAAAATCTTGGAAATATTTTCGGTTCGTGGCGGCCATCGTTGTAGATGCGTGTGGCACAAACTTTCTGGACGGGATGCCCTTCACTTCAACATCCTCTTGGAAGACGTTTTCTACTTTTCTGGGAGATTTCAGTGAAATTCTGTGGTCATAAATATACCTGTACAGAAGGGGGTTAAAATGGGTGATGGTGTCGGGGGTGTGAGGGCCCAAGGGAGGTTGTATATCCATGATGCTTCCCCCGACAACCTCAGGTTCCCGCCAAAAATCAAGAGAGGACATTCCGTTGTAAACGGATAAAACTCCGAGGTCATTTCGATCTACAACGAGTCAATTTTCATTTTGTCGACATTTCTATCACGTGTTGAGATCGTCTGAAGGGTTCTGCTCAGCCCTGCCTTCTCGGGGGCAGAAAATTCGTTGAAAAACGGCAGAAATGTGGACCCCACATCTAAAAATGACACCAAAGGGTCCCTCCCCCCTCCAAATATGACGTCATATACGACCCTCTCCGTGATGACGTCATGACCCTTTCCGCCATATAGCCAAGTGATGAACTCGTTGTAGATATAGTCTCCCCAGCCCCTGAGGTCTTGGGCTTGTTCTTTGGTGATATTAAATGTCGACATGATCACGTGTGGCTCTTTGTACAATTTCTTCCAGCGCGTTGTAGACGTCATTCCCTCCATACTGATAGAGGGGTCCCCTTTGAACAATTTTCTGGTGGTGTCGACATCGAAACGGTTTTTCCCGCCATTTTTCGCTTGATAAACGGCCATCTCAAATTCAAATGGGAATCGCTCGGGAAATACAGTTCTCATACTCGGCCCTGTTCTCTCTGTCTTTTTCAAAATTCAAAATTCAAATCGGGCGGGAAATCCCTCCAAAAATATATTTCAAATTTCAAACCTGAACCGGCGGATGTGGCGCGAAGAGAACACCATTGTATATATCCTAAGTCGTCCTCTTGCAGAGTTCGCGCTGAGGGCATCTCACTTGACAATGTTAATAAAAATAAATTTAAATTCTACATTTCTTGTAACGGATCTATTTTTAGCATTTTACGTACTCATGAAAATTCACCTCAGAATGATGAATGGGACCATCTCTTGACTCCATGGGCCCTCTAACCACACGGTGATGTTGCGTTGTAGTCCAGCAGAAATTCCCCAGAAATTAGACAGAAAATTCGCGACCGGTACCTCGTTCAACGACTACACAATTCAGAAATATCAAATCAGAATAAAAGTGAATTTTTCGCATAAAATTTCAACTTGAAAAAAGTTTTCAGATTTAGATTTTTCGAAATAAAAAGTGATAAAATCTAATTTCTGACCCGTATCCAGAAGGTCCAATGGTTCGGGTTTGACACGGAGAAATCATATAGCGGATTCAGAATCTGCTCCGCCAATTTCTCGGAAATTTCTTCCGTTCCCGGAACGAGGGAAGCCTCTGGGAGTCCCCTGCACGTTGTAGATCGCCTCCAACAATCTCTTCTCTCTTGGCTGTCAGTGTGGGACCAAAACCATGACAACAGTGTCTGTGGGAAACCCATGAATATGGCGCGCTGGGTCACCTTGGATACGTCAAACTTGTCAGAATTATTGGGAACATTATGTGCAGAAAACAACTCTGTAGACGTACCTCATTCGTGAGAAGGTAGTCTAAACGTGTCATGAAGCGCGCCATGACTGCCGATCTGAGTCCCATCTCCCCGCCAAATTTGAAATTTAAATATGCCATGGCGGGGGAAACGGTCATAACGGTCTGATCCGGCCTGATGCTAGACTTTTCATCTTGAAAAATGTGATGTGTAAAATCGTAGAAGGTAAGCTTGACCCCGCTGGCATCGAGGGTCGGAGAGACTTTGAGACTCTCCACCTGTCAAGATGTCAATTTTGTTTGTCCTGTTGTGGACGTACCGTGTAAGTGAGGGGACCCATCTGTTCTATTTTTGGATCCTCATTTTTGTTCACAACCTGATCATTTCAGATTGGGTCAATGTGATTCAAATTTCAAATTTGGCGGGAAAATATGAAAATCTCGAAAAAGAACCTCCTGCCAGTTCTTCACGTTGAAAAAATAGAATCTTCGTTCTACAACGAGCTCGTTCTCGAAATTTCCAAGAGTTTTCCCGTCCTCTCCCACCCTCCTGCTCTCCGCGATGTGATCATTTCTGTTCTGCACTTCGATGACTCTCACGATGGGCGCTGTGATTAGCAGCCCAACACCGATGAGAACCAGTATGACTCCTACTATGGTACAGATTCTGAGAGTGTAAATCTTCGTTATCTATGAAATGATCTGGTCTGGGCTGCAACTCTGCTGCATGATCTTTTTCTGAACTTTAACAATAGTTCATGTGGTCACCTCATGTCCTTTTCTTTGTGCTCTGTCGGACATTTGATCACTTCCAATGTATGGTGCTGGAACTTGAAAAGTCACGAGCGGTAAGCCCAGATGATGGAACTTTCTGGTCTCTTCACTCTTCTATAAAGAGGGGTTTCTACTTTCGACCATTGCGCGCTGGGGTCATGAGTTGGTTTTTTTCGGATGAGACCAACAAAAAACAAACGTAACCATCTGGAACGGAAACGATATGGACATCTTACCACGTGAGATTGTGTGGATGATCCTTGATCAGATTCTGTCTGAGGAGAATTGTTCAGCATCAATCGACACTTCAATTTCATATTCAAGATTGAGGGCAGTTTGCAAGCTGTGGAAAGACATCTCGGACCAAGTGTTCTCATTTACCAACGACGAGGCTTTGAAGAAAGCATTTTCAAGCCAGAAACAGGAATCGGTGGCCTTCTTACTGACACGGAGTCCATTATTCTTTAAGACATTTGTGTGGGCTTGTGATCAAACAGATCCATTCTCGATTCAGATCCTATCAACCCATTCACTCCTCACCCAAGTGATGAAGGATGAGCTCTTGGCTTTCTCCTGTCAACAGGGCATGACTGCTACGGCCAGAGTTCTGCTCGAGATAGGTGCCGATCCTGCAGCAGATGATAACAAAATGATCAGAACGGCAGTGGAATTGGGACATACGACAATCGCCCATCTGTTACTCAGCGATGACAGGGTAGATCCGTCTGTAAATAATGCAGAAGCTGCACGAACGGCGATCAAACTCGGACACACAGAGATCTTTGCGAGGTTACTTCAGCATCCGAACATCGATCCGAGGGCTGGCCACCGTATCTTCTGGAGGCTTGCCAAACACTTCCAAAGACAAGAGATGATCGAGCTTCTGCGGCGAGATGAGAGAATGTTCAAGAGAATAAAACAATGAGAGGAAATCTGCACACAATGAATGTGTGCCTAGAATAATTCTGAACTGCCTCAGGCAGTTGTTCTATCTATTGTCTATCTGCACAGATGATTGTTCGTGGTGATTGTTGTCTTTCCAAGTTTTCGTTGGCAGAGTCGTCGAACCACGGTTCAATCCTGACCGCTCAACTTTTTTGGAGGGAACACCCTTTTCTGAAAGTTTTCAGAATCATCAACAACACCATATGATGAAGTGTCCAGAATGTGGTGCAGGCACAAAACGGTACTTCCTCAACTTGGAAGAGGAGATTCTTTGTTGCAATAAGGCGGAGGTATGAGATATTCCATGATTGTCTGTGATACAGCAGTCCAAAGAGGTTGATGATTTGTTCCCGGTGAACATATCGTTGCCTAAAGGCCTCGCACTCTGCCTTTGGAATACATTTCAGCACAAAGGTGCCACAATTTACATGTTTGCAGCAAAATGCAAATCCTGATCTCTTTAGTGCCTTTTCTTTGGTGACGTTACACTTGTAGCAAGATCTTCGTTGATACCAAAAAATGAGAACAAAATTGTACCAAAGACCAACATCACAACACCAAAAAGACCAAACCTTGAAGTCAAGAGAGAAGTTAAGCGCCAAAAGCTCGAACCACCTCCTGTTTCGATCCTGCCAGAAACACAAGTTCTCGAGACTACAGTACCAATCCAAGAATCCGCTGGCGATGTCATCACTCTAGAGTCTAAAAACTCGACTGAACTGAATCTAGACGAGTTCGACGTAAGTATTCTCAAATCATCCTCAATTCCTGAACAGAAACAGAACTCCTTATTTGATGATATAAACATCGAGCCACCACAAAACAATATTCAAGATGCCTTCCTTCAGAAGATACAACAAGCCAAGGTCGATCCACAGCTGTGGTTTAATGATGAGATCGTCAACTTCTATCTCGAGCTGTTGAGAGAAAAATATCCAGACACTATAGCTGTGCTTCCTTCTTGGTTCGTGAGCCATACAAACGCCAATTCTTGGAGCTGTGTTAGGTATGATCATCAATTCAACATTAAAATGCATCAATCCTCTTTCAAAAAACAATGCAAACTTCAACATTTACATGTCTCAATAACATCACAGAAGAGTCTATTGTATATCGTGGCGCGGAGCCATAAAATCTGACTATAAGCAGGTCTGCTCTCACCGAATTTCGTGCTAAAAGGGTGAATATACTCCTGGCTCCGTATTTCATTGCAGAAAAACAACACTGGACGCTTCTTGCCGCCATGCGGCACAATGGCACGCTCTTTCTCTTGGATTCTCTCAGCGAAGAGCAAGAGGTCCCCGAGATCGTCCGATCATGGCTTCAATCATCTGATCTTCTCCCTGCCGGCAAGGTATGTCCTGTTGTAGACAGTCATTTTTAAATTAAAAAAGAATAATTATCGATTAATTTTGTCTCGTTGTAGAACGAGGTCTTATGTTTTATAGACATGGAAGTACTCTTGCCCCTTCACAACACGTTCAAGAGCTCATCAGAAGGACGGATTTAGCTGTGGACTCTTTGTCTGCGCTTACGCCATGCTTTTGGCACAAAAGAAGATGCCCAAAGATATCAACATCGAGATCAGAAACACATCACTGTCACTGATGCGAAATGAGATCTTGGGAGAGGTATTTTTGTTATTACAAAAATTGAATGATTGTTTCTCCACAAAACTATGAAATTTCACAATATCCAAAAATAGACTGACTCGTTGTAGTTGGAGAGAAATGTCGATAAATTTATACCAAATGTGGTAGGGTCGAGGCAGGAAACCAGCAACACCGTTGTAGATGACAGTTTGGAGAGCATTTTGTTCAATTTCGAGGACTCATTGATCATGCCACAAGCGCAGCACGTTGAACAGGCTAGCGTTTGAGAGCTCATCAAATAAAAACTTGTAGAACGCCTCTTTTGATTGGTTGAGCAAGTGTCTGTTCGGACAGATTGACAGACAATTTTACCCGCCCAAAGAATGCGGTTCCCTGCTTCCTTTCGGGGCGAGTGTGCCATACACCAACAAGCCTATTCGATCTTTCACCACAATAACTAATTAATTATGTAAGGCAACACCAAGTGGTGCTGTGTCATTTTGTAACTGTTTTGGGTTATGTAATGTCAACATGACACAGCCATGGAGAATCCCGAATTATGTCGTTTTAGATAGGGAAGCGGCGCTCAAAGAAAGTCGAACCGCCGAAAAGAGATTTCGACAAGATCGATCATGGCGATCGTCTGGTCGATCATCGTCATCGCTCTATTTTTGGTGGACGTCTCTACATCACAGAATAGTATTGTCCAGGTGAGAAGATGAGAAGATGAGAAGAATGATTGGGTGTTAATAGACCACCAGTTGAACTC
>MZNV01002137.1:0-30890 GCA_002081555.1 Protostelium mycophagum | reverse complement strand
CACATAGTCTGAGCAAACTGTCATTCTTCCTTGCAAAGAGTACTGATGCTCCCATAGGAGAATTTGATGGGCAAATCAGGCCCTTTAAAAGAATATCATCAATATACTTTTGAAGTATTTCCAACTCGTTCTCGGACCAAGACCAGGAAGTTTTTTCTCCACCAAATTTATTTTGAGATCATGTGCTGCATGAGCGGGCAGATTCTTCAGACCGCTCTCTTTGCGTTTCTTTTAAATTATTGCATTTTATTGTTTTTTATATCCAAGATATTTACACTAAGAAGTTCCTAATGAAAACTGAGCAAAATTTCAACAAAAACCAGGTGAAAACTTGTAGAACATCAGGCAAAAATGGACGAAAACCAAGTTGAAAAGAAACTATTAATACAGGACCTTTGCATTAAGGTGTGGTTGCCTCAAATCACACCTGAACGTAGTCGGACCACCCCGACCTTGCTAAGTAGCTGGCGGTTCCTTTGCGGACAACATTTTTGAGCAAAAGGCTGCTTTGGTTTTCGTGACTGCAACGTTTTGACAGCCAGCCATCGGAAAATATGTTTCCGGATGCGTTTATAGGGGCTGCTCGGATGTTTAAAGTGAACCGGCTCTGCGGAAGGGGCCGCTTTCGGACAGTTTTTGTAGTACCATTTCAGTTCCATCAAGCAAGATGAGAGCCTCTTGCTTACTTCTACTTCTCTGCAGCTCATCGGTATTTTCTCTCCCTTATGCAGGCTGGACACCCTTCAATCTGACCGACATCGTCTCCTATGCGGATCAACAGACCCGACAGTGGCTCAGCGCTATAAAGTGGACGAGCCCAGTCAAGTTTCCTCAAACCACAAGCACTTCCGGGAGTTGGGCGGGCGGCACTTTCAATGATCAGTCGAGTTGGGGTTCTAACTATGGTGCCGGTAATGACCTTTAAGTTCGACTTGTTTCTGATTGATGAAGGCTCGTGTTGGCTCATGTACGAACTTACCAATAGCACCTTTTGGTTACAAACCGCGCTCAGTCTTCAGGTTTGCTAGTCTTCAGGCATCTGAGCTCATATTACACAGGATCAATTTGCACCAAATCAATACCGCACAACTTCGCACGACGTCGGAATGATAGTCGATACCACTTTCGGAAATTGTTACAAACTTACTGGTAACAACTCCATGCCTCAGATCATCATCAACGCTGCCACTTCTCTGTCCACCCGATTTAATCCTGTCGTTGGAATGACAGCGTCTTGGTCCACAAGGCCGAATACCTACCAAGGTACACCCTCTTTTGAGCTGTTAGAACTCACTTGCGCAGTCATTGCGGATAACATGATGAATCTCAGGATTCTCCTCAAGGCGTTTCAGCTCTCTGGCAATACCACATTCCGCGACATTGCCCTATCTCATGCCAGAAAGAACATCGAATATTTGTTGAGAGATGACTACAGCTCCTACCATGTTATGGACATGTCCACAAGAAACGGCCTCCCCCTTGTTAGAGGAACTCAACAAGGGTGCGTAGCTCTTCTTAAATTTTGCTGACGTCTTAGATATTCTCAGTCCAGCACTTGGACCCGTGGACAAGCTTGGCAGGTCTATGCCTATTCTTTTCTGTACCAGATGACTGGCCTCGAAGAGTTTAAAGACACTTTTATTGGTGTCACGGATTACTACATCTCCATGCAGCTGCCCTCTCCCATTGACAATACATATGTGCCTGTATGGGACTTCTCTGACCCCACTCCGTAAGTTGTACATGTCTTCCAGTGAATAACATAACCCTAGAAATAAGCCAAGGGATACTTCAGCGGCTGCACCTCTGTTGACCGGATTATTGTCGTGGGCAGAACAGGAACAAGATCCTCTGAATTCGATTTATTTCGCAAAAGCGGACGCGCTTCTGAGAGAGCTCTCTCAGCCTCCCTATATAAATATGTCCAACACCACCTGGCAGGCTATCTTGCAACAAGGCGCTAGGGACGTACCCGCCAACAATTTTGGAACCGGGATCAGCTGGGGGTGAGCTCTTTTCAAGTATTATTGATGTTGATATTTTTACAGAGATTATTACTACTTGGAAGGCATCATCAAATACCAAAACTTGGTGAACCAATATTACTCTGCTTGATTAGAAATGTACAATCAATAAACTGTATTACATCTCAATTGTCGTGACTATAAAATCACCGAGTCATCTTGCTGGAGTTTTAATTTCTGAAAAAAGGAAGAAGTTTCTGCCTTTCAGGGAATTTTTTCAGCAGTTTTCAACAACAAAACAGATCGATCATCCTTGATAGAAGAACATGAGCGAGACAAAACAAGAGAATGGACAGTCTTCAAATGCGGAGGAATTTGAAGAACCTTCTTTCGATCCTGATATGTATGCCGGTAGTACCGAGCCTCCTCCAGCACAAGAGGAATCTGAACCAATTCCTGCACCTGCTGTTTCGAAGGTGAGTCGATCGCCTCATCCCGCCTCATCTGACTTTGATCAGCCGAAAAAGGAGAAGAAATCCAAGGTCTCTAAAAGTGTCTACGTCACGGGACTGCCAGAAAACATCTCTGACGAGGAGTTTGCTGATTATTTTGGTAAATGTGGCATCATAGATAGAGATCCAGAGTCATGTGAGCGACATAATCACATATTATGGATCAACATTCTTATCGACACAGCAGAGAGAAAGGCGAAGGTGTATAGAGATGAACAAGGAAGACCTAAAGGAGATGGTCTTGTTCATTACTTCAAACCAGAATCAGTCCAGTTGGCGATCACCATTTTGGATGGATCGGAGATCTTACCAGGAGCCGTGATCACAGTGCAAGAGGTACAGTCTGTCCATTTGTTCTGTGCGAGTATTTATTCTACATAATGAGAAGATGTACTCTTAAAACACTCACGAATAATTCAGGCAAAATATGAGAAAAAGAGGTCAAAGGGACCAAAGAAAGCTGCAAAACAGCTCAGCAAGAAGATCAAGAGATACAATGTCGAAAAGTGAGTATTTGTTATCATTTTAGCTCGTCATTTTGAATGGCATAGAAGCTGGACTTTACAAATCTACTGCAATAATCAGTGTATTAAAATAAAAATATTATACTAGGCTTATCTCTGCCTCTCAAGTCTATTTTGTAGCTTGGTGCAGTGCAGGCTATGTGGCCTTTTGTACAACTCAGAAAGTGATCTAAATTTGTTTAGAGATTTAGGTTGGGAAGAGGATGACAATTGCCACGTCATATTGACACACATGTTCACACAAGAGGAGGCCTGGGTAACCTACTTAACATATTTTTCTTTATAAGGGACCTTCCTATATTGAAATTCTTACTGTAAATTTCACGGTAAACCGTGATCTTTTGTTACTCTAAATGATTTATCGAATAGGCAAGCCCAGATTTTTTCGATGTGTTGAGAGAGGAGGTCGCATTAGAATGTGAGAAGTTTGGAGTGGTGAAGAACATCAAAGTATTTGAGAGAAATCCTGAAGGTGTTTTGGCTGTGAAATTCACATTGCATCCCGCTGCCACTCGTTGCATTGAGAAGATGAATGGTGAGTCCATCCAAACTGAATTATACATTCTTCTTAGCATGTGAAGATCTAAAAATAAAACAGGTCGATTTTTTGGTGGGCAAAAGATTGAGGCGTTTTTCTATGATGGATTCTCAAACTATGAAGTGAAAGAGACAGAAGAGCAGAAAGAGAAGAGAATAGAAGAGTGGAATAAGTGGCTGGAGAGTCAAAATGATGAATAAATGACCCATTGTTGATGAGATTTTGTCTGAAATGTCTGGTTGTAAAAATGATGGACATGTGTATCTTCAATAATCAGATGGGTGATGTGTGATCTGACCTAATCCATGCCAACTCTCTTACTTCTCGATTCCTCTCTTTCCTGTGGTCAGGTCTGTGAGCCTTCTGCTTCGCAATCTGAATCGAAACTTGAAACATTAGAGTCTAGAAGGGAACTCATACAAAGAGGTGAATAATTGCAACATATGTTTTCTATTCTGATAGTGTAGGTGTCCTTCATTTCCTGGAATTATTGAAAGAACAGAGTCACAAAGCAGCCGATGGGAATTCTTTTTCAGAGCGTACTGCTTTGATGACTTTCTCTTCTACAGCAAAAAAGATTGTCCCCTTCACGACAGATTATATTAAATTAAAAAGTGCTCTCTACGATCTACCAATGGAAGATAAGACGGACATTATAGCAGGATTAGATGCTGCTCAAAAGTTGTGCGCTGAAGAGAAAATGGAGTGTCAGATCATCATCGCCACGGATGCAGATCACAGAATCAACTCTTCCAATTACGTCTTGGCAGATCACATCAGATTGCATGTCATCGTGGTTACTGGCGAGGATGACAAGATGGATATGGATTTGGAAGATGACATGGACATTGAGAGTGCATACCATTCTGTACCAATATCTGGTGGTGGAAACAAGAGTTTAAAAATACTTTCTTCGCATAATCATGGGACTTTTCACAGGATACAATCAAATCAACCTCAACATGTCACGAGACTGAAGTCAACATTTGATGACATTATCAATCAATATTGTGGGTGAACTAGACATATCTATGCATTCAGAAAAACGAAGTGATTATACTGAAACTCTGACCCATACTCGCACAACTCAAAAATGTCACACAGATCATGAAATGAAACAATTATTTATTCGTTGTAGATTCACCTGTTCGTATCATGCTGCATTTTGGTCATCTACAATGCACATACACACTATTCCCATCACGTGACCGTTCCACTCTCAGCCGATCCATGGGGGGTGAGATTTCATGTACTTTCTGGATTAATAGCGTTGCAGATGGGGTGTATTCTGGTGCTATTATTAGCATCATTGGATTTTTACCTAGTAAAAAAGTTGGATTTATGCCAATTTCTGATCGTTTCATTCTGATACCACTCGATGTACACAAGAACAACGCTTTCCACGGACTTATGACATCATCAATTGTAGATAGGAGGTTATACCCGGTTGTACAGATGGAGGGAGGGAGATTTGCTTATGTCCACGTACTCCAGCAATTATCACATAAAAACATACAGTTCGTGCCAGGCAAGCCTTTTATCATTTTTTGGAATTCATCGTAATAGCCATGATGACGTCAACAGGTTGTGTCGGATTGTCCATTCTACAACTAGACACAAAAGACACTCTGATAGAAAATCAGTGGGCCAATAATTTATCTCAATTGATGGCGGTGAATACCAGCCAAGCTCCTACCTGTATACACACCCCATCTACAATCAATTTCAATCAAGCAATACCTCACGATATCTTGATCCCTACCTCACAAGTGGAGGTGATCATTTATCTTCTTGGCATTTCATTATAGTCTAAAAAGTCACCAGGACGCGTTGGAGGAAATAGTATCCATCTTAGAGATTGGAGTACAAACACAAGGCCAGGCGTTAGTACAGAGGTTCGTCTTCATCGATACAATTGAATGATCAATGATAAATCAGATGTGATGATTTACGTAAGCTCTCATTGAAATACAACCTGTCATTATTGGACCCCCTGCACAACATCTTCAATCGAGAGCTGAGGTTCGTATTGAAGAGATTCCTCTTTAAAATAAAATAGTGAGACGAAAAACGACAACAACCGAGAGAAGATGAATCTTTTGAGAGATCTTTTGCAACAGTTGCGAAGAGTCGCCGTCAATCTGCAAGTCAGTAAAAAAATATTAAGGATGTCATCTCATCGTTTGTACAGACCGCATTCGTCTACAACGATCCAGCGCATTCGATGCTTGATGATGTTATTGTCATGGATGACAATCTCTCTCCAAGAACTTCAAGACCACCCACCCCTTCTGCACCGCCTCCACCGCCTGCAACCCTAAGCCCTGTGCTCACTGCCCCACCACCACCTCCAGAAGAGCCACCAAAGAGAAACACGATGAGGATCAATAACCTTTTGAATTAACGAATTGTGTCCTGATCTTCTCTTCTAATGTTAGCCGCCAATCTCCAATGTCAGCGCCATGTCAACGAAAATTCTTTCGCTTCAGATGAGAAATTCTCGGTTTCTTGCAAACGAATTCCCGTTTGTGTTTAGGTCAAAGAAGAATATAAATTGGTCTGGAACGATGAAGGACGAGAATACCCAGCTGATCAATTCGGAGGAGACCATAAGCGCTCAGATAGAGGATGTCAAAGAAGAGCGAGAGACCATTCGCATCGGTTCGGTCATGTTTGAATCGATGACCACCCCAAACGCACTCTGTGGGCTTACTGTTTTGGTCTGGCCATTCATTATGGCTGGGATTTGGTTGATAGTCTTGTCACCCTTTGGATTCCTTTTTAGACTCGTGGAGAGAAGGTCTCCTATTTTGTGGATGATCATACTGGTCACCCTTCAGCTTGCTGGAATTGTATCCAGTGCCGCAGATTTGTACATAATCATTAAGGTTTACATCACACAAATTCTTTCGCTGAGCGTTGACAGATCCTCGTCGAAAAGTCTTATCGACAACATTTCCTCGAGTGTGGTATCGTCATCACCTCAGGAATCATCTCTACAATTGCAATCACCATCATCGCCATTGGCGGTTGTTGTGGTGCGAAAGATCCGGAACTTGCTCATAACCATGTTGGATTTGTCTTTTGTCAGCGATACTAGCGGAGGTAGCGGCTGTGGTGGTGGTGGTGGAGGTGAGGGGGCCCTCCTCTTCATTCCAATGGTCCTTGCAGCTGGAATGAAGGTTCGACCATTTTATACAGAGAGTACAGCTTTCTCGACCTCTCTCTTTTTGAATAAGCTGACATAAGAAGGGCATTTTGGGGATCGTTCGTTTGGTAGCGTTGCTTTGGACAATAGAAAAAATCATCTTGACGAGATACAGGTCTGTTTCTTTTTCTTCTCAGGATATTATTATTTATTATCATTAGGCTGCTGGGGTATTTCTATTGATCGATGTGCTAACGAGCGATTTGCCACTTGGGGTTGTGCAACGCGTAAATATTTACCAAAGGACCAAAAGGAGTTACTTCTACGTAACAGGGTATGTCAATCTCACTCATCAGAATTTTGACCGAGTTGCAGTTTTGAGGTTATCAAACTTGGAAGTCTCTGTTTGGATTTGGTTGCATCGTCTTATGTCATCTTCTTTTGCGTTTTAGACATGTACTCTTGCATTAATCCCTCGAAGAAGAAACCAGTCAGCATTGTCTAATATGTAAATACCAAATAAAATGTACATATTATTATCAACTCAAATGTCTTACTTGCGCTCGTTGTAAACCATTGAAAAACTTTTCAAAGATAAATAAAACGTCAGTGCTCACATTGAATGCAAGGTGACATCATATACAAAGCCTTGAGGATAACGGAGATGTGCCTTCCTCACCATCTTCTGAAGAGGGCGGTTCAGTGGGGATGGTGGTCCGTCTGACGGTGCGATAGTGAAAGAGTTTGACATGCCTGCCGCACAAATAAGTAAGCAACACCAAGAACCTATTCACCTCAGAGTAAAATCTTCGGCTATGAAAGGTATGATATCAGTTGAAAATATGTGAAGTAACTTACCGTTTGAGAAATGAAGAATGAAACGAAGTTTTGATGTGACGAAAATTGAATTTCATACGTAATTTGAAGGCACGATAATATTGACTTTTTATATGATGATGGAAAACCAGAGCGCATCTTCCACAATTTGTGCTTAGTGTTCTTCTGCCTTCTTCTCAGTGTCAAATTTGTTTCCCTGAACAAAATTGGAAGTGGCAGAGGTGGCATCGCTGCGTATTTCAGATTACATGAAGTTCATGAACTGCACCTAATCGCAGCTCCAGCTCCGGTGAATAAGCCAGCAGCGGTATTTCCAACGAGGGAGGCAGCGCTTCCAATGGTAGAGGCAGCAGCAGTCACACCATCTGCAGCCAAGTTTCCAGCTTTCTTTCCAGTGTCCACAGCGAGATTTCCTGCTCCTGCGGCGCCATTATAGGCGGCATCCTGTTAATGAATAAGATTAAATAGCAAAGAATCTCCTTCTACTCACACCAAGTTGGGAGATGCCACTCTTCTGTTGTTCAGTGTTCTTCGTGTCGTTATCGGAGGACATGGTGTGGTTGTTGTTTGTGTGTTGCGTATGAAAAAGTCGTCATCGCTTCTCACTCGGTTGAAACTGGGCATTCGATTTCATTTTTGGTGAGAAGTAAAATCATCATGCAGGCTATTCAAGCACTTCAACAAAAATTAGAAGCTGAATTGAAGGAATTCAGAAATGCTCAGAAGCGTATGTTCTTCTACCTTTATCAGATGATAGATAATCAAGAATCTCACTGGGGATAGAGGTCGGCAACTACCAAAACTCACGAGCACAATATCTCACCCAATTAAATGAGAATGAGATGGTTAAGAAGGAACTGGAGCTCGTTGAAGAAGATGGAGAAGTATTTAAACTGATTGGCCCCGCTCTTATCAAGCAGGAGAAGTAAGAAGGATTCTCATGTTTTTTTTATTTATGATGGGCCTTTATCTCCGATGTGATCATGTCATTCCAGAATTTTTATTCATCCTTCTCAGATCTGAGGCTTTGTCTAATGTGACCAAGCGTTTGGAGTTTATTCAGAACGAATTGTAAGCAACTTCTATTTTGATGTCCTCGCTCTGCAATGAAGACGCTTAATCTTGCAGGAAAAAGGTTGACACAACAATCTCTGAAACCGAAAAGAAGTCTGAAGAGAGAAGAACCAAGGTGAGGACAAACTGACATGATCTGGTGTTGGTCAATCTAATCCCTAGTTAGATCATGGAAATGCAACAGAACTTACAACAATTGGCAGCAAAGCAACAACAGCAACAAGCATAAAGACTCTCTAGCAAAAGCACTTGAATCTTTTTCCAACTCAACTTTGTCAAAAGTTGATTGCCAAAAACACTCCATTTTGTTCTGCATTCAATTCATCATCTCAAAAGAGGGTATTATTGTGCATTTATCTACAACTCACCACACTGATACTTGCTTCCTGTGAATTCTCCACAAAACATTTGTAAGCTTTTGTGTGCTCAGCTTGCAGTGAAAATTGCTATACACTAAATGATAGTAGCCTTGAGGTAGACCCAAAACTTCTGGGAGAAAGGGTCTTCAAAACAGAGAAAATTAATAATTAACAAATGAAAATAAATCACAAAAAATGGAGTTTGACCGACTTTTCAGAAGAGGAAGTCCAACAAAGGATGACAGGCAAAAATCTAAAAAATAATGATACACTAAGAAGAACCTATAAAATCAATATAAAAACTTTGTATTTTTATTTTATTTTTGTCGATTAATAATTATCTTTCTCCATTTCAAAGACATTTTCTCCACCAACCTCAGCAGAATCTCACACACTAAGGATAATCGAAATTCATCAGAAATAAAAATAAAATGTTTTTTTTGAATAATACGAAGATCCTGAGGACCTTTTTTCGCTGGAACATTAATCTTCCGTTTGTTACCGCGAAGGATGAGAAACCGTAAGATGGTAAAAACTACAAATTCTTTTGGTCCGGGATGGGTCTGTTGGAGGAGGCCAGCAAAGACATTGTGGCAGGAAGCATAGGTGGCGCTGTGAGTTGTCGTCGTCTGATATGTTTTGTCAACTACTCACAAGCACAGGCACAATGTATTGTCTTTCATCCTCTTGACACAGTTAAAATGCGCCTGCAGACCCAATCTTTAGAGCATATCAAGTACCATGGAATGACAGATGCCTTCTCGAAGATCATCCGTGAAGAGGGGGTGATTGTCGGCTGCAATCTTTCTCGAATGACAAATGGGCAGGTGTCCGGACTTTTCAAAGGGATTCAATCTCCTCTACTCGGTCTTGCGTTTTTCACTGCCTTCCAATTCTTCTCCTATGGTTTGGGAAAGACCTTCACAATGTGAGTTCTTTGGTCTGACAAAGAGTTGAGAATGATCAGGAGGTTGATGGGAAATGAAACTGGGAATCCAACATTAGGGCAGTGTGCTCTTGCAGGAATGATGGCAGGAATCTCCGAATCTGTCTTAAGTGAGCAACTCAACTAATGTGCTTTGAAATTAATAATGTACAGCTACGCCGATCGACCTTCTGAAATCTCAGTTGCAGGTGAATACGATGCCAAAATGGGCTCATCAAACATAAAGAATGACAATAGCCAGTTACCAGGTGACAAATATGCCAGCTTCAGGGATTGTGCAAAGCAGGTGTCACAACAGAGAGGTTTTAGAGGCTGGTATCAAGGCTTCAGTGCGACTGTCATTCGTGATGGTCCAGGAAGCGCTATCTATTGGTGTACATATGGTGCGTGATCACTTGAACAATCTTTTGGATGATCTTATTTTTTTTATAATCTACGTCTGACCACATCAGAAGTTGTAAAAAAATGGAGCGCGAAATTCTGCGCGCCAGAATCTTCATGGAATGTTCTGGCCGCTGGGGGATCAGCGGGATTAGCCTATTGGAGCATGATGTACCCTCTTGACGTCATAAAAAGCTCGGTAATAACCGTGTCAAATTGTATGTAAGATATTGAGATCTTTTCAGGTGCAGAGCGATGCGATCAGACCTGAGGATAAAAGATTTCGAGGAATTTTTCATTGCGCCAGGACACTGTACACAAAGGTATGAAACATAGTTTGTTTGTGAACACATATGTAGTGAACATGCTGAAACAAACAGATTGGTGTGAGAGGATTTTATAGAGGAATGACTCCTTGTGTTGTGAGATCAGTGCCTGCTAATGCCTTGTCATTCTGGGTATACGACAGAATAAAGAGAAAATTGTAGTATAAGGCGAATAGATTACTGGAGTCTTCATTGTGGTTGTGCAGATTGTCTTCTTTCGGTCTTGACAAATATGGTTTTATTGATCAATAATATTAACTACAACGGCCATACGTAAATGGTCCGGATCCAGCCGGAAAATTCAATTTTCCAAGAGTTGTAAGATCGACGCCACGATGCCTGAAGATGTATGTTACTATCCCTCTATATTCATAGGCTCATAACTGCAGACAAAGACCTACTACCAGCAACTTTTAGAAGCAGCAGCATACGTGAAACAGAAACTGGGCTTGGCTGACGTGGCGATAGTACTCGGTAGTGGCCTCAATAATTTCGTGGACGAATTGGCCGATAGAAAGGTATCCCTCTTCTGTGTTGCGATGACTGACTTCCCGTCTAGGAATGTCCTTACAGTGATATACCACATATGCCCGCACCAACCGTAGCTGGTCATTCTGGAAAGCTCGTCTACGGTGACATCGGAGGAAAGAAGGTAATCCTTCTGTTCTACCAGATTATTTTGTTGGCCCGTTGAAAATAAGCCACACAAGATTTCGAAAAAAACACAGCCATAGCACGACTGTGCCTGACTCACTGTACAAAGCAGTATAATGCAGAAGGTAACACTTGTAGGTGTACTGCTTGGCCGGTAGATCACACTCTTATGAGGGAAGGTTTATGTTTGAACTGACTTTCATGAGCCGCATGTTGGCGCTTGCCGGTGTGAAGCTGCTCATCGCCACGAACGCCTCCGGAGGGGCCGGGATCGGCATGACCCCCGGCTGCCTGATGGTCATCAGAGACCATCTCAATCTCTGGAAGAGAAACCCTCTCACAGACACTTGTGATCAGACTGGATTGTCTCATGAGAGGCACCCTGATGTCACTTCTTTATACAGGTGATTGCCTCATCCACATGAAAAGAAATTTTTGTGAGGTGAATAATGACGAAGGACAGTGCGAGAGCTTATGAAATTGCAAAGAAGACAGCAGAGAGAGTCAACGTCAAACTTTTCGAAGGTATTTGCATTTTTGTTACATCAACAAAAATGTATTGAATATTTATCCTATAGTTGGAAATCTTCAAAATTTGGACAAGAATATTTTCTGCCTGAGTAATTATTTTAGGAACATATGCTGCGACCTCCGGACCAACGTACGAGACCTACAACGAAGTTAAAACTTACGTAAAGATGGGTGAGCAGCCATCCACAACGTCACTTTCAATTTGTCAATAAAAGTAACCAACGCAGGTGCTGCGGCTTTTGGGATGAGTACCGTGCCCGAAACCATGGCAGCAGCTTCCCTGGGCCTTGAGGTATTTGCGGTATCACTGATCACAAATTTGGCCGCAGGAATGACAGATGAAGTCCTCACGCATGGTGCTGTGAGTTTTCATTGATCTTTCTTTCTATTACCTTGGAAATCTTACGGAAATCAAAACAGGTCACCGGAGTCGCGAATGAGAGTGGTCCAAATTTTATCAGATTTATGAGAGCGTTCGTGGAGGACTTGACCACAGTAAGAGTTTTTCTTCCTCTTTGTAGTAATTATTGTAGATCGAAGTAAACCTTCCCAAACAACCTACAGAGGCTCAATCCGCCAGCCTTCCAAAGGTAAATTTATCCTATTCATGCTTTTTTTATTGCGGGTGATATGCCATATTGATTGTGTCTATAATACATCCAATTTTTTGGAATATCTTTCTTCTTTTCGCTAAAATGACATTTTCAACAGCCACAAACCTCCCCCGTCCCTTTAGAAAAGATAAAAGAGGCCGCCTCTTTCGTCAAATTCCGTGCAGGAGATCAGGAATTTTCTGCCGCCATCATATTGTCACCCGGCCATTGCAACGTTGTAGATAGATTAGAGGAGAAAAATTCAGTGAGTTATTCCGAAATCCCGGGATTCCCTACACACGGAGCCAGTGAGAAATTTTACAGAAATTATGTCGAAATTTCTCGGAGAATTCTAGAACCATGAAAAACTGATGGAAATTTTAGGTGGAAAGGGAAAATTATTCTACGGGGTAGATCGCCATACCAAAAAGAGACTTTTATTTTTCTCCGAAAATTCCCTAGAGGGTACGCACGGTTTTTGAAAATTTAAAATCCCCGATGACGTCATCAGGATTCCAGTGCGAAGATGCAGTCTTTATCTCTGAATTTCTGAATGTACTGGGCGTCCCCCTGTTGGTTCAAACATTCAAAGCCTTGTCCGTGCGGAAAGACTCACACCAAGAGGGAGTTTATTTACTTTCTGATGCATTAGACACGACAACGATCCATCCTTATTCACATCATCTTCGCAGTAAGTACACATCTTTTCATTGTGATTCTTTATATGGATATATTATCTCATACTATTTGTGTGTTGAAGAAAAAAAGATGTTTTTCCAAGTTTGTAAATCTTCACGATCTTTTATATTAACAATGCTCAGAGACCCACAATTACTCGGTCGACCTCGCCCCTTTCTCTGCAAAAATCTCCGGCAAAACTCCGGAAGGGCCAATCTACGCACACTTCCTCGGCCCATCTTTCCCGACAGAAGCAGAGATCAAAAGTTTAGAGGGAAGCGGTGTCTCTGTAGTCGGTGTCACTTCTACGTGAGTCTCTTTGTACAACCATTGGAATCGCATCAGATTATATTTTGTGTTTATAAATGTATTGAATGTCATATTAACGAAAGGCAGCACCAGCATCTTCGCTGCTCGATTTGTGGGTATTGACACAGTAGGCATTGTAGAAGTACACTCTTCTTGGTCCCAATTTTCAGCAGATACGTCATCCTCCGCCCTCGGAGATTTACTGGAAAATTCCATACAAGCAGAAGTATCCCATAACAAAGTGGAGCTGGTGGATGCGGATGACAACAAACAAGTGAGTTTTCTGTGGTTTTTCCATCGTAAACAATTCGAGAGAATTAAGGATAACAGGTAACATTCTTCTTGCCTTATCCAGTTGTACAAGGGATCTACACTGATGTAGAAGAAGCGGCACAAATGATTAAAAACCAAAACAAAAACCACAAGGAGGGGGCACAAGCCATTGTTGTAGATTCAGATTTTGTTGACCTGTTTCTGGAACAAGTAAAGTGTTGTACAATTTTTCCAACATTCCCGAATATATCTGATCGGTTGTAGACAGAGGATATTACGCACATCAATTTCCCATCAAATGTCAATTGGACAATGGCAGGGAAATTTGCGTACGGAAAACTGCAGGGTGGACAGAATGAGTACTACTTTGTTCTCGGAACTGGACAGCTCCACACTGGTGCCACATCATCGTACATTACCATGCCTATTAGGGTGATGAATTTATATTTCCATCTACAATGACGCATTTTAAATCCTGAAAGGTGCTCAAACATTTGGGAGTATCTCAGATTGTACAACTGTCGACATTCTGCTCTGTGCACAGCAGTTTACCTCTTGGAGACCTCGTGATATCACGTGACCATGTATCTCTGTGCGGCAGAAACCCCCTCTTTGGTGTGAACGAAGACCGGTATGTGACCTGAAACTCCGTCTATTCTCATTGAAACTCGTTGTAGATGGGGAGTACGATTCCCTGATATGGGTGACGGTTATTCCACAAAAATGGTGTCAGAAATGACTACATTATCCAGGGTGAGCACAATTCTATTTGTCGTGTGCAGTATTCTGTGTGAGAAATTGCACAAGTATCCAAAAATAGAACATGATGACGTCATTACCTGATGATGACAGGAGATCGACTTGCCTCTGCATTCCCTCTTGTACGGTCACGTGGTTGGCCCTGTCTCTGGTTCTTTTGCGGAGGCGAATCTCGTTCAGTCCCTCTCCATACAGGTCAGCAACGGAATTTTTCTGAAACTCTAAACAGATCAGGCTCTGTCCACAGGTGTGGCACCAGAATGTATCGTGGCCAGGCATTGTAGTCTGCCGTTCGCTTCTCTGGGAGTGGTGACGTCATTGTTATCTTCACAAGAGAGAAAGAGGGGCAGCTTGCCCGTCTCTGAGTGCCGCACTCACCTCTCCAATCTGGTGAAGCTGGCCGGCCGTTATTTCAGCAAACAATAAATCTTTTCAGTTTTATTTTTGTAGTTTTTTGTTCACCGAAATAAAATGGGAGTTAGATTTATTTGAAAAGAAATTATTTCAAGGAATGATAGGGAACCCGTCATCTATCGGGGAGAGATCTTACCGACTTCAGACATTGTGGCGTTTCTCCGCGAAGAAATAGTGAATGATTCCGCGGGATACTACAAATTGAACGAAGTCCAGTCCATCGAAGCTTCCACGTCCATCCAGGAGGAGATATCCGTGTTGCTTAAAGATGGCCACGCTGAGAGACCGATCGGGTAGCTGGAAAAATTACCAGAACATCGGTCCTGACCCCACCATCACCTTCGAAAAGGTGAGTGACTGTCTTGACGCAATTCTGAAAGAGATAGTTGCCAGATGGAACCATCTTGACAAGTCCCATCAATGAGAACACGAGTCTTCTTGAGCCCAACAGCTACATCACGAAAAGTGGAATATCCTCTCGCAGATCCTCCACAAACTCTTTAGAAAAAGACATTATTCAAGATGCAGACCAATCGGCATACCCAGAGGTGGTGCGCAATCGTTGATAAACTCTAACGATCTAGGTGGCGGCTGTGATTCCCAACACTGACGACCCTGACACCCCAGTTTTCACCTTCAGAGCCATCTTGCTTGGTCTCCTCTTCACCGTCGTCTTGTCATTCGTCAACATGTTTTTCTATTATAAGACAAATCCCATCGTCGTGACGGGCTTAGTGGCGCAGCTGCTCGCTTACCCCTTGGGAAAGATCTGGGCGGCGTAAGTATTCAGACGATGTCGTCCCAGCGTGGTGTTTTTGTGTAATGATCATTAGAGGCTCTGAGAGTCCAACCGTGAAGGAGCCTGTTGATGAACCACTAACTCGGCACAGATTCATGCCAGAAGGAAAATTTACAATTCTTGGAACTGTGTACAGATTAAACCCTGGTCCTTTTTCTGTCAAAGAACACGTCATCATCACCACGATGGCTAACGCCTCTTACCAATCTGCTTATATCGTGGACGTTTATGCCATCAAAAAGGTGCGTCAGATACTTATTCAATATCTCACGTGAAATAGGTCTTCTACGGCCAAGATACTCATCTCGGTTTGGCCATCCTCTTGGTGATCTCCTCGCAGCTCTTGGGTTTCGGCATGGCCGGTATCACCCGCAGATTCTTAGTGTGGCCGGCCTCCATGATCTGGCCCGCGACACTTGTGAACGCTGCTTTATTTAGAGCTCTGCACGAGCAGGAGAATGTCGGAGGATTCATGACACCCAGACTCCGATTCTTTCTCATCGCTTTTGCAGCGTCTTTCTTTTGGTATTTTGTTCCAGGTAAGGAATGTTGTGTAGATGGTGGTGACGTGTACAGGGTTCATTTTTCCCGCGCTCACGGCATTTTCTGTGATCTGCGCGTTCAGGCCGAATAATCTGGTTTTGTCTCAGGTTAGTGCTTCATTTTGCTTGAAGAAGAAATATTCATCTCGTTGTAGATCACCGGAACAAATGGACTTGGTGTTGGTGCCCTCATGTTTGACTGGTCTGCCATTGTCGGCTATCTACAATCACCCCTCATCGTCCCCTGGTGGGCAATAGCGTGAGTTTGGACAATTTTTTTCAAAAATCTGATTGTTCTAGGAACATGGCAGTGGGATTTGTGCTAGCCGTGTGGGTCCTGACGCCCATCCTCTATTACACTAATGTCTGGGATGCAAAGGTAAATTCTCCCATCATTGCAGGTGGTCGTTAATCTGTACAGCTCTTCCCCATCAACACCGCTCAGCTGTATTTGCCAGATGGTTCGGTAAGCACCTTTTCATATATATTTCACTGAAATTTCACAGAATTTTGATGTGGCAAGCTTCCTAACACCGGATCTACGATTGAATGAGACTGCATTTGCAGAGAAAGGTCCCCTCAGAATGTCATCTTTTTTCGCATCCAATTATGGTATTGGTTTTGCGGCGCTGACTGCCGTACTGGTGTACACCATATTGCATGAGGGTCCCAAAATCGTTCAGCAATTCAAGTCAGTTTTCCCGCCTTTTCTCTTTAGTGAAATCTCTCTGACAAGAATAGGAGCTCCCTCAGCGAGTCAGGAGACGTCCACGCTAGATTAATGAGTGTTTATCCAGGTCTGTCTGGTTGTATATCTCTCATTTTACTCACTGCGTTGTAGAAGCTCCCGAGTGGTGGTATTCCATCACTTTTGCGGGTTCATTCGCAATGGCCTGTGTGGCATGCTGGGCAACAGACGCGATGCCTTGGTATTATATGTTTGTTGCCGTAGTTATTCCTGCCATTTTTTTCATTCCCACAGGAATCGTTCAGGTAAATTTCCTCTCTGCACGTTAATAACCGTGATTTGATCGGTTGACATTTTTCAGGCTGTGTCCAATCAATCTATAGGATTGAACATCATCACTGAATTTGTGGCGGGTGAGCTTCTTTTATTCTAGAACTCGCCGCATTCCTTTAGAATAACACAAGCCAGGATTAATGATGCCTGGGCAGCCCATCCCTGTAGTGACCTTTAAGACATACGGTTACATGGCACAATCTCAGGGTTTATTATTGGTCTCTGACTTGAAACTCGGTCACTACATGAAGATTCCACCCAGAGTCATGTTTCTCACACAGGTACAGGTTTCCCGCCTTTTTCGAAGTTTTAAAATTTGATAGGTGGGCGCGACAATTGTGGCAGGAATCGTAAACATGTTGACGAGTCATTGGTTGCTTAAGAGAGAGGGAATCTGTGATCTCGATAACAAAGAGTGAGTTTCAAAATATCCGAAATTTCAAACCACTGACTCGTTGTAGCTGGAAGTGCCCCAGCACCAGGACTTTCTTCTCTGCATCTGTAATTTGGGGTCTTGTGGGACCTGCTAGAATGTTCGGCTCTCAATCTATTTATCAACCACTTTTGTACATGTTTATTGCCGGTGGTATCCTACCTATCCCCATCTTCTTCCTTCTTCGCAAGTGAGACGCATTGAATTTCGATTGAGATTTCGCTGAAAACCGAAGGTATCCCAATTCTTGGCTGAAGTATGTACATATTCCTATCATCCTCACCGCTACGAGTATGACACCCCCCGCCCCCGCCGGAACTTACCCCATGTGGATCTTCATCGGTTCGTTGTAGACTCAACATCTATCGTTTTGACCCACACAGGTTTTATGTTTAATTACGTGGCAAAGAAATACTACTTCAGCTGGTGGAACAAATTTTCTTATGTTCTTTCTGCCGCCATGGATTCTGGAGTTGCTGTGTCTGGTCTGGTCATCTTCTTTACCCTGGTTTCTAATCAAGTAGAAATGCCAGTCTGGTGGGGCGCTCCAGACGGGACCAATGAATTATGCCCGCTGGCATATCAGAATTACTACGGTAATTCCACCGTGTAGAGGATAAATAAATATTTAATCACTTCAAGAAATCATTTTATTTTCTTGAGTATTATTGGACTCTCTGCCCTCTCCAATTCCATCTGTTGTGTTCTGATCTTCTTCAATTGATTGTCCTTCTCAGCCCTTTGCGCCAGTTTGTCTGCGGAATAGTAATTCTTGATGATGTCGAACAGAGTGACGAGGATTCCCGCCAAAAGTGGACCAAAAATAGCACCAGCAATTCCGTATATGTTGATCCCCAGAACTGCGCTCATACTGACATAATATGGATTTCCTGTGGATTTTCAATCTATAAACAATAATTACCAAGATTGTAGACAGTCGAAATGTTTTATTCATAAAATAAAGAAATATAATTATTTTGTGGTCTACAATAGCTTTACGAACCTGGAATCCATGAGAAGATAAGGGGCTGAATCCAATAAGTCGCGAAAATGTGCATCAAGGCGACAACTGAGGCTTGAAGCCATCTGTCCATCAGAAATAAATAAACTGACGCCGGTAGCCACAGCAACCATGTTCCTAAAAATGGAATCTGCATCAATACGTCAATCTACAATTGGAAAGATTCAGAGAACACTCACCGTTGAGAGGAAGGCCGAAACGGCGGCAAAAATATTCTTCAAATCGAGCTCGGCAAAGGTAAAAGATATAAAAGTGACCCAAAAATGTAACGACCCCACAGCTATGACGTCATCATTCTACAACTTCTAATAAAAATATTCACCTGTCGAGCACAGAAAAATCCTGGAAACGGACTGTTTTAATGAATCTTGTATCTTCCTCTGCTCTTCTTCTGTGAACGGACTCAGCTCTGCCATTTCGTACCAAAGCACCTTATTATTCTGGGAAATTTCAACTATTTTTCTCGAGAATCTCGATGAATCTCGTTGTAGATGGTCAAATACTCACTTGTACAACATAAAACAAGAGGGACAGGAATATAACCGCGGAGAAAAGAATATTTCCCAAGTTGTTGACAATGAAGATCGCCGACTCAAAGAAAATGTTGATATGGCTGCCGATTGCGGTGATGACGTCAGCAGCTCTCGATTTCAGAGTGGAATACGTAAGTTGTGCGTCTATACCCCATGATCTTGTGTATCTACAACAGTTAAAACAAATTCAAATAAACGAAACTTTACTCGTTGAGACGTCTCACTAACGTTGAGTTCTCGTAATTTTTCAGAAAATCCTGATTTATATATTCAGTATTAATCCGATAAATACATCTACAAACCTGTAGTTCGTTCTGATTCTTCAGATAATAAACGATGCGTGAGGTGGCCTCAGAGCTCTCCTCCACACAATTATGTGCCCAGAAGTAAAGAGGTACCACGATCATGCACATGATGGCAAAGATGAGAAATGTTGTGATGAAAGAATCTCGCTGACTCTTCACCGCAAAAGCTAAATATAGAAACGTGAATGGCGGGAAAATGAGTAGTGTGACCCCGATGAGCGAGGGAAAGTGCATGACTGTCACGTGTCAGAAATTTCTGCGAAATTTCGAAATCTACAACGGCATAAAACTCACTTATCCAGATGCAAACCAGTTCACAAGTCACAAAGATACCCCATATGGCAATATTTCCTTTGATTCTGTTGCTTTTCGCCCGTGCCAAAAAAGAATTAACCTTCATTTCGAGCATACCAAGGCGGTCAGAAATCCAATCTTTGATAAATCCCAAGGGAAGTCCGAATAAAATGGCCAATATTCTGAATCATTAAGAATCCCATGACGTCGACTCAAAGATGTCTTGAAATAGATCCATGATGTCGTAACGACAATGGTACTCACATGGGGGTTAGGTATGGAGATATCATCATGTAATTATGGTATATTGTCAAATAGAAGACACATATCACTCCTCCAATAGCCAAACTCATGAAAGAGAAATCTCGGATTTGTGTTTTTCTCTCATCCATTCTTAATTTCTACAGATTTATTTAATATTTATTTATAATTTTTCAATATTTATTTTTCATTTATTTATTCATTTTCCAATATTTATTTTATGTTCATTTTTTTTATTTTCGTGGCGATGAAATAGATGATCTCAAATATGACGTCTACAACTCTTATAATTTCAGCTCACCCTCTCTCGTTCTGCCAACTCTCTTCTTACTTTTATAATATGTTTGTGGTGTGTGTAGTTTCTCCACGCGTCAAAGCATGCCTTCTGTATCGCTTCTGTCCTGCCATTGCGGACACAATAGTTGAAGTTGATCCGTGATATCATACGAGATATTCGAGGTGTCGCAGCTCTCTGTCCTTTTTAAATACGTGAAATTTAAATTAAAAAATGAATTTAATTTTAATATCTTCTGATAGAAGAAAATATACAAAAAATATCTATTCTTTCATTAACATAATAGATATTCTGTTCAACTTATATTTCAACTCACTTCGACTCGTTCATATAACTCCTTCTCATTAATGGGAACATGTTTCCGCTTTCTCCTCTTAATGACCATAGAGATGTCCTCCTCAGGAGAGGATGGTGGATGTTCTGAGGGCTCTTCTATGGGCTCTGTCATCTCTGCCAGTCCTTAATATGTCAAACATTATCGTGCCAAGATGGTGCTGTCAGTACTTTCTGTCAAGAGTTGTGACGACCAATCCATAGAAGCTCTGAAACTGCTGCTGACCATCTTGGACATTTTGGAAATGGGTGATTCCATCAGATTGACAAAATCAAGGCCACCAATTGGGTCTGAATATTCTTCGTCTGAGGGAGGCTTCATTGATGTCAAGATGTGGCAGCATCAAAGGACATACATGATCTATTGAATTCTTCTCCTCTATCTCTTCTTCAACATACTCCTGAATCGATGAGAAACGTGTTCTTAAAATGAAACGATCACCCCTTGTGATCTGTTTGATGGATTTCGGTCAATTCTTTGTCGCAGCCCTGTATCCAAGGTGAACATCATCTCCTGCGTCTGGTGTTGATCTCCATCTGCCACTCATTTAGCAGTAGTACTTCTTCTCGTTTGAAGTGATTCGCCAACAGACCTGACATATCTTCTCCTATGTTCACGAATAATGGAGATTGTTGTGTTTACAAAAGGAAATTACGAATGTCAGATTTATTTGTGAGACAGCCAACACCCTCTTTTATCTGAATATAAAGTATAAACTGTGGAGAATTTTAACATCATTCCGTTAGCTTCTGAAATATCCCAATAAGATAGACTCTTTCGTACATAGGTTCTTTATCTCTTTATCTAAGGGGAAGTCCTCTGTTGTTGACAAAGTCTCTTGTCTCGATGGGGTTCAACTTGTGGTCATAAGTCTCAACGACAGTGGTGGTGGTGATGGGGACAACAGACAGAGAGGGGGGTCTCTTCACGATCACGGGCTCGACGATGGGAGCAGCCACGACAGGTGCGATGACCTCTCTGGTTCCGAGCTCTTGGACGGTTCTGACCTCTCTGTAGACAGTTGGGGCCTCGACGATCTTCTCGTAGATGGGCTGAGTCTGTTGGACGACGGTGGGGACAAAGACATCACGCTCCAAGACGGGCTGGATCTCCTCGATGACAGTCTTCTTGATGATCTCCTCGACGATGGGAGCGTGAACCTGTTGGGTTCTGAGGGTGGCATCGCGCTCAACAGAGGGGAGAATAATGTTCTCAGCGATGGGGGCACCTCTCTCGATGATGGCCTCGCGGCGCTCGGCGGGGAGCTCTCTCTGCTCGATCAAAGTGGGCTGGATTTGAGTCTCGTGCATCATCTGGGTGACTTGTCTGACATCGAGCTGCTCGCGCTCTGTTTTTAATCAGCTTAAAAACAAAAGGGAGTATTATTTACCTCTGTAGATAATGGGCTGGATCTCCTCCTTCTCGACGGGGTGGATTCTCTCTTGGATGACGACGTCCTTCTCGATTCTCTCGACGATGGTGGGCTCAGCGCGGGTGACGCTGAGGCGGTTTCCAGCTACATTGGAGTAGGCACCAGAGCTGAATCCGGTGGTCTCATAGGTCTGGCTGAGTCTTCTTTCACCGACCAAAGCTGGCTCGATGATAGTCTGGCTCAATCTTCTGTTCTCAATAGGAGCAGAGTACATGGAGGCAGATCCCTGTTGAATGGGGGATTCCATGGGCAGTTCGTAGGTCTTGCCTGGAAGGATGGCAGCGGCTACGGGCTCAGCAGGGAGGTCGTAGGTTCTGCCTTGAAGAGGGGCGGTGGTGGCGGCTGGGACAGCGGCGACAGTGTTGTTGTTGAGGGTCTTCTCAGAGTTCTTGCGTCCAAATCCGAAAGGCATGTTTACTGTTTTTGATAAGAATGTTTTATGATTTTGTATTGGTGCAAGTCAATCAGTCCGTCGTCTATCCATTATTTGGACACCAAAAATTGTTGACACTCACAGTTTAAATAAGAGGCAAAGGGGTTGCGTGCGTGGAGTGTGTGGATTGTTCGTTTGTTTGTGTTGGACGAAGAGGACAAATTTTCAATTTACGTATTCTTCATGACTTTTCGCAGGGAGACACGGAGGAATCTATTGTCTACAAAAATTAGACAACAACAACACCTCACAGCAATCTGAAAGAGAAGGACAATTTTTCTTGGCGTTCATGCGGACATGCGAAACGTCGGGGGAAAATCGGTATTGGCTACAGCCTGAAGAGGGCGGAAATCTCTGTCAGCTCCTTTTCGTCTCTGCAATGCAACCTCTTGAGGACAGATTCATCGGCCATCTCGGTTGGTAAGAGGATGAATCGAAAAAGAATGCTAAATTCTCACGACAAAATCTGCAAAGTCGAACCCAGGAGCAACCGTGCAGCCAACAAGAGCAAACTCTTCTGGATCTGAGAATGTAGTTCTGGCAGCAAACCAGACACCCCTTGGCACTACATGCTGAACCATCTCCCCATTCAGAATATTTGGTCCTGTAGAGTTGAGTACTGTTGACAGAAGATGATTACATGTACCAACGGTTGTGTATTTGGGTGTTAATCCTGCATCTGTTTCGACAAGTTCTATCACTTGTATGGATTTGCCAAGATAGAAATGCCACATTTCGGAGGACACCTATCGCGTTGAGAGAGATCGATCAGTTACCTCTACCAGCAATTTGTGGAACCCCGAAAATGAACCGCCATTGAGCAGATAATAAATGCCTGTAGAGGCCGAAAAAGATCTATCTCCTATTGAGACCGTAGTCTCGTCTTTGAAGGTTTGTGTGTAATATCCTCCTTCTGGATGAGGTTCTAAGTGGAAGTGTTGAATGACTTGCTGCATCATATATTTTATATGATTATTAAAAAGGGAATATTATTGTGCATTTATCTACAACTCACCACGCATGCTTTATGCAGACTGGGTGGAGATCATTGCATCCTAAATAATAGTGGCCTTGCACTGGTGTACACCAATGATTGATCAACACAATTTCATGCAAAAGATTGCAAAAAATAATCATTATTTTTATAAAAATACATTTCTTATTATTTTTTTTCTTCTTAGAGATAATTCTAACTTTTCAAGTTGGCTTTTCTGGAATAGTCCCTTTTTTTGTTTGATTGGTGATGGACAAGATCTGATGTGATGGTCAAAAAATGTGAACATACACCCAGACGTCTAATTTTTGTGTGAGCCAAATATCATTACCTTATAGATGGCTTGGAATGTTTTCTACTGCCCTGAATTTCCTTGACATTTAAACTTATTTATCCTCTCATGAATCCCAGGTGAATTGGTATTCAGAAACCCTGCATCATGTGGCCGGATTTTATATGCCTAAAAATGCCGTTGTTTTCGAGAGCGATTTGATCTCGTTTTTTGTTCAAATTTTTGGCAGATTCGACGTCCTCATGTCGGCTTTAGAGGGAGAGCCAGAGGTCGGCCAGAGAGTTCAGATCGTGGGAAAGTCCTCTCTTGGAGAAGGAACTATTCTCTTCTATGGTCCCACTCAATTTCAGACAGGAAATTGGGTTGGTATAGAGCTAGATGGACCTAGTATGTGGACCTATATTCTTGAACAAGATCAAATTTGACGATTTTGTATACTGATTCAAATCAGATGGGAAGAATGATGGTTCTGTGCAGAATGTTCGATATTTTACTGCAAAACCGGAGCACGGACTTTTCGTCAGACCAAATCAACTCCTCTTATTGGAGGGATCTGCACCTTCATCTGCACAAGAGAAGGTCGGCATATGAAAACATACTCGCTGATTATTTCAACATATGATGACGTTTTTTAAAATCATTCAGGTGGTCGAAAAACCAACAACAGAAAAATTAGCAGTCGAAAAAGTCGAAAGACATTTGGAGAAATCACCTTCGATGGAGAAACCTTCTGCAGCAGAAAAGCCAGAAAAACCAGCAGAAAAACCAGTAGAAAAGTCCTCAGAGAAGACGGTTGAGAAAGAATCGAAGGTGAAGATCATCCCTGAAATCAATTATTTAATCGTGATCTCAGATTACGGCCAAGTCATCAACAACAACACCGACAATTAAGAGACCAGGTATGTGTTCTGTTTTCAGGGTTGATTCTCATAAACATTATAAAAATCAATAAGTTGAACTAAACTTCTGTCCCACTTTTACTGCTGTTTAATTAAACTCTTGAAACGTCACAAAATAGCAGCTATTTTTATCTGCATTTCTATATGCAAACTCCACAGGAAAAATGTAAATATTATATAATTTGATCTTTTATTACAGGTACAAAGCTAAGCACACCCTCTTCTCTCGCCACCCCCAAATCTAAACTGTCAGTCACTACAACGAGTGCGTCTATTTATGTACGAATTTACACGATTGACTGGTCCCAGCCACAACTCCTGCCAAACGTATAACCACATCTACAACGGCTGGAAAATCGGAAGACCCCGCCACACCTGTAGGCAGGACAACTTCAACACGAACAGCAACTACAACGAGTAGTGTGAAGAGATCCACGACCGGAACACCCACAATTAAAAAAGTAATTAATTTAATAGAATTTCAAATAATTTATTTTGGTATTTTTAGTATATTTTATGTCATAAATAGTAAGTTTCTGAGAGATACCAGGCTGCTGTCGCACCAAAGAAAACTCCGGTGGAGACTGAAACTCCAGCAACGAACAACGTTGTAGAGGAAGAGAGTCCCAGTGTCTCAGAACCGACGTCATCCGCACCATCAGCCGCCCCCTCTGATGATGAGGGTGAGGAGGAAAGTGGAAAAGCCGAGGTATGCTCGTTGTAGATCAAGAATAATATTCTCAATTCGAATGTCAATTGTGTTCTATTTTTAGGATCTTTAAAGACATGAAAATACTGAGAATATAAATTAAAAAATGTTCAGGAGGGTGAGTCATCAGAGCCCTCCACACCCTCCGTTGTTTCTCCTCGCGCACAGGAACCTCCCGCCATTCCAGGTATGATGACGTCATCTTCTTCCCGCCAAAAACCTCACCTCTACCAGCGGCAGCTGCTCTCAAGCCCACAGCAGTCGACGACTCTGCGGCGCAAGCGGCAATCGCAGCCCAAGCGGCGCTACGCGCAGATCATTTGGATAAATTGATGGTGAGTTGTAGTTTGAAATGTCATCTTTCTACAAAAATAAATCATAAATACCAGTGAATTTTTCTTCGGAATTTCCACGGAAATATGAGAGAAAGTCTGATGAAATTCAGAGAGCCTTGAAAGAAGCAAACGACTGGAAAGTGAAGGCACAAGACACGATTAGAGGACAACAACAGAGGCTGAAGGACACTGCGGTGCAGATGGAAAAGTTAGCAAAGGAAATCATCAACGGAAGGGAGAATTTTGAAAAGGAGAAAATCCAGCTCAAAAAAGAATACGAGAAGGAGGTGCGTCTACAACGCCTTTTTCATGAAGCAGAATTTTCCGTGAATAGATTGGAATTTCCCTGAAATTTCGCAGTCAGCGAAGATACAGAAGCAGTTTGAGAAAGAGAAGGAAGAGTTGAATGAACAATTATCACAAGCCACAGAGAATTTAGAGATGGTTGCTCTTGACAAAGAAATCGCTGAAGAAAAGGCCGAAGCGTAAGTGATGACATACTACAATATTGTAGAGAGTGACAGCGCATAACAAACCAAAACATTGTGCGGCAGAAAATGACACATATTGCCCCAAAATCTCTTGGTGCATTCTTACGATATCGCACTGATCTCGTAAAGACATCACGATTTCAATTTTGTTGTGGATCAATGAAGATAATATATTTCTTGTCGACAAAGAATATAAGATATCGTGTCATATTGTCGATGCGACATCATGATGAAGAAAATTGAATTGTTGTAGATTGGAGCAAGAACTGGAAGAGATAAAATCCGAGATGAAGCTGGCAGAAATAGAAAAATCAAGCCGATCTACAACGGCTTCCGGGGAGGAGGTCATTTTCATTTTTCCTGAAATCCATCAAGATATTTCTCTTCCACTATGATAATGTCTAAAAGTATCTCCATCTACAACCCGTCTGACCCCTCCCAGCCCACTGCCACCCCCGCAGAACTGAGCGAGCAGAATGAAAAGTTGAAGGAAGCGCTGATGAAGTTGAGGGATTTATCAGTAGAAGAGAAGAGGGATAGGGAAAAGCGGATCAAAGAATTGGAACGGGAAAATAAGACCATACCCGGACTCCAAGAAAAAGTCTTGAAATTGGAGGTGAAATTTCCGAGAAATTTCGATCCTGACGAACGTGAATTTCGATGAGATTTCCTGATATGAATGACAGGTGGACTTGGAAGAGAGGCTGAACGAGATAGAAGAGCTGAAGGAGGCAATGGATGCTGCAGGTGACGCCGAAGGGATGATCGAGGAGCTCGGAGATAAGGTAAAAGAATATCAGGATGTGACATCATTATGTGACATCATGATGTGACGTCATGATGTGACATCATGATGTGACGTCATGATGTCTGATGTACATGATTGTATTGTAGAGATATTATTATTCCAACTCATACACATAATGAGACATCTCGTCATGACGTTATGACAGGTGATGACACTCGAGGAGAAGGTAGCAGAACAACAATCTACAATCGAGGAGCTCGAAGAGATGAGGGATATTTCACAAGAGATTGAAGAAAATCAAAACGCAGTGGAGAAGCAATTGAGATCAGAAATATGTGAGTACTTTTCGAAATTTCCCAGATCTTTCTGATCATCTCAGATGCGAAAGAGGTTGAGCTGTTGGACTCTGCGGGAAATATCACGAATCTCACAAGGAAGATTACAGATTTTGACAGAACGATTCAACAATTTAGAATTCTCGTGAAAAATCAACAGGACGAGATCAATCATTTGAGACAGAGAGAATCGGATAATTTGAACCAAAACACAGAGTTGGAGCAGCAGAGCAGGGAGCTGCAGTCTCTCACCCATCAGTTGCAGACGTGAGTCGATTCTGTTTTATTTTTATTTGCACAAAAATATATTTTGTGATGATGAAGAGATTGATGATTGACAGACAAGTTGTGAAAGCCAACGCGATAAGCATAGATATGTCCATAAGTGATTTGAACGTAAACCAGTCCGCACTACAACTCGCGTTCGTCAGAGAGGTCAGTGAAAATTTCTTGGATTCTCATTGAGAGCTCCATCTACAACGAGACAGGTTTTGGGAGAAGCCTTCTCCAAAGATTATAACTCGTTCTCTATGTGGTTGCTCATGAAGAGGTTGTCCAGTAAAGCCGCCTTGCTCGAACAAAATGCGCCCATCTACAACGAGACAGAAAATGAAGAAGAGGAAACACAATCTTGGACAAAAGAGGTGAGAAGTGTTGTGGAATGTGTTCACTCGCCAAAGTGAACATCTTTATAGAAGTGGACAGTGTTAGTGTTAACATGATATTATAGTTGCTCTTCCTTTTGAGCGACCTCCGCCGTGTGGCCTCCGATTTTGTCACAGTCGTATCCAAATGCGACCCTGCGACTTTTCTGCGATTGGGATCGCATTATTTAGATATTCTGCCCATAGAAAAGAGACTTGACGAGCTCATCACTGCTGCGAAGGAAGAACAATTGAGTTCTGCATCTACAACGAGCCTCAAGGATATCCACACAAGATTATGCGGATTATTTGACAACCAAGTCGAAAAGAGTAAGTTGTAGATGTTTCTGTCAACATCTATTTTTGTCAGATTAAAATATATGCGCGTTATAGATGGTTGTATTCAAAAGAAACAGGCTCGTTGTCCATCTCGAGGAGATTGACAAGAGAGGTCGCCCACATTCAAAACTACAACGAGAAGATTTTGGTATTGGAAAGCATCTTCGTGAAGGACGTCCACCGCTCCACCGACGTGGCCGTTTCGAGTATCAAACAATTGTTCCAGAACTTTCCGAGAAAAAGACTCCAGCACAATGTGGAACTGTGCAGGTTGGTCGAGTGACATCAATTTTTGGCTGAAATTTGGCAGAAAATTGGAGAAGAATTTGCAAGAGTACGAACCTGTGGAGGAGAACAGAGAACAAGCTTTAGAGGATATATCTACATCGAGCCAACTTGCACACAAGGCTTTGCAGGCACTGGAGAAGGTCAGAGACTTCACAGAAAGTTCAGAGAATTTTGATGGAAATTTAGATCTGCGAAGAAAGTGGCAGTTCGCTCGCTAATCTGCGAGGTCAACCAGAACCTGCGATTTTAGAGTCATTCTCACAACTTTTTTCGGAAAAGTTTAAGTTGGATTCCGAATGGAAATGGTTGGACGACCTCATTTCACCCCTGTACAACAGTCTCAATGAATTGAGCCAGAACCTGGCCCTCGGCGTCGCCGTCACAAAAGAAGGTAACCTTTCAACTTGAAAAATTTGCACGTGAATTAAGCTGATGGAACACATTAAGATACCGATATTATTGCCGCCCAGAGACAGCGTATGGCGGTGATACAGGAGGAGTTGCACAACTCAGCTCTTATCAAAGCGCGCTTGGAAGAAAAGATAGCAGAGACAAACGAGTTCAGAAGGTAACTGTCTCGTTGACGATAGAATTATTGTGAGTTGTAGTTTGACATCCTCCAGGTTGTTGTTGACAAGGGATGGAGAACTGACAGACATAAAATGGCGGGAACAGTCACTGGAGAAGAAGATTCAAAGGCTGGAGAAGACGGTAAAGTCACGAAATTTCCGCGAGATTTCACTGAAAAACTGCAGGAAGAGAAGTTGAATTCGAGAATATCAGAGGACAACGAGAAGGCTAAGGCACAAGAGAAGGTCTGATTTTTGAAATTCAAATTAATTATTCCCGCCAATTTTAATATATGTTATAGATGTTCCATGAGGCCCTGGATAGTCTTCAAAAAGATCAAAATATGACAGCTGCAGAAAATAAGACTTTGAGAGATAAGATCGTACAGCTCAACAAACAGATCGCGACACGTGACCAAAACGCCGCGGACATTCCTGCAGGCCTCATCACACAGCAGGTTCGTTGTAATACTGATTGTAGATGACCGTTTCCACTCAACATTCTGACTCGTTGTAGATCTCAGAAATGAGACAGGCCATACGTCATCTCTCTTATGAAAACTCGAATCTTCGTGGAAAAGAAAACGCAAGAATCTTGGAACTTTCTCTCCCTCCTCTACCCAAGGTCGGCGCGCGGGAAATCCAAACTCCTATCACCAAACAGCTGGTATAAGGTTCTGATAAAATTGGCGGGAAAATTGACGCTCCGCAGATGCCCGATCTCTCTTCTGGATTGAAACAGATGCAAGCTCTACAACGAGAGATGCAGCTGAAGAGCGTCTCATCTACAATCGTGGACTTGTCAAAACAGTCTGCTGGAGCACAACTGCAACAGATCAGGACAGATCGTGAGTCCATCCAAGACAAGATCGCATCTCTAAGAGCGAAATTCGCATCTGCGGTGGTTCCCAAGGAAACCAGAGGTGAGAAGTTTTTCAGAATAATCCCTGAAATATCGCAGAAATTTCAACAGAAAAGCCGTTGTTGTTAGGAAGACTTGCCATGGGAAATTGCAACTCAGACACACCAAAAAGAAAGATGCTGGTCAACCAACACCAATTTGCACAGATCGTTTCTCTTGTTGCAAACTAACAATAAAGAGGCACTATGAATATCTATCATCCAATGGCATTGTATTATTAGCGTGTTTTCAACTTTGCAGCAAATTCCCACTTGCGCAAAATTATCGGCGAACACATGTAGCTCTGGGTTCATCGGCAATAATTCATTCGCACCGCAAGCCCCCAATAATATCAAGTCCTTGATCGCGATCGTGCCGCAATCCGCTGATCACATCAGCCCGATTGCAAAAATGATCACAAATGTTTGGGGCGATGATTATCGTTGTTATATTAGAGAGGTCTTCAACATCCACTCAGCTTTCTGCAAACCGTAACAAACCACAACGAAATTCGCCAAGTAAGACGAAAACTATAAAGACCTTTTATGTGTATTTATTATTATTATAATAAACATTTGTTGTGCTTAGCAAGCTCTGCTCAAAAGGCTTCTGTCGATACCTGTTCCCGCTCAGTGAATCATTCAAATCTAAAAGGTTCACCTCGGTGGAGCATGTCCTGGAACTTCCAGCCACCACCGTTTCCGGCCCAAGACCAGAAGGACCATCCCTCAGAGGTAGAATACACCTTCATCTACAACGTGTCAGCCACCTCATCTTGACACGTGGCATCACCTGTGCGTTGACAAACCCGACCAGGTTGTTG
>MZNV01002136.1:0-11644 GCA_002081555.1 Protostelium mycophagum | reverse complement strand
CAAAGTACTCACAGTGAAAAATGTTGTCTCAAGCTCAGGAATGGAACGCAGGAGTAGTGAAGAAATAAAGAAGTTGAAACGCTACTGTGGTCTCAACTCCGTCTCTTCAGACAGACTGAGGTTTTATTAAGAGTTGTTGCGTTGTAGACAGGATCAGAATGGCGGGGGCAATTAGTTGCTTGTCTACAATGCTGGATTTGCCAAAGCTCAGCGCTTTGCTGCTACTTGCATTTTAATGTCGTTTTCACGACAGCACATTATAAAAGCACATGCGTGACTTTGCAAACTTTAATAAATAAACAACAACATTGATTAAAATGTTGAAGTAAATTATATTAATTTATTTGTGCTTTTATGCCATCGATGCCTGACACATACTTTCAAATATATTATTTATATATCAGACTTCCTTTCATGATTTATGTTTACTTATTCTATTATATTTATACATGTCTCTCCTTATTTGTTCACATCACTATCCACACTCACTTGTTTATATCTCACTCACTCACATCCCAATTATTCACATTTTATTTATTCACATCCCATTCACTCGCATTCTACTCACACTCCTACCCCACTCACATCCCACTACATTCACTTAATCTTAATCCATCCATTTCTATAATCACTCATACACCCACACAGAACAACTCCTGAAATTTTCCTTTGCCAAAGTCAATCTTTTGTGACAGCGGGGAAGCACCTTTGGTACTGGCGAAAGCAAACCCGCACGTTTATTTCGCGTCATTTACCGCGTGTCATGGTAAGACATGAGAGTGACTTGGAAAAGAAGGAGGAAAAGTTCGAGCCAAAACTGCAGAGCATTATCAAACACACCACACAATGAACAAGCTCTACCTTCTTGTCCTCTTTGCCGTCGGCATCTTCGCTGTCCAAAACCCCGTTGAGGAGGTTGGAGTCGCATCCGGAAGCCAGAGTGGACGTGCCACCTTCTATAACTGCGCATCCGGTTCTCAAGTCGCATGTGGTGGCTTTGTCGGCAACAATGACATGGTCGCTGCTGTGGTGAGTGATCTTTGATGAGCTGCCATCACCCATCTGAAAAAAATAGAACTCTGCCATGTTCCAGTGTGGCAAGAGAGCTACTCTTCATGGACCCAGAGGCTCTATCACCGTCACCATCAAAGACAAGTGCCCTGGATGTGCCGCCAATCAATTCGATGTCTGCCAGGGTGTTTTCTCCAAGATCGGTGATCCCAACGCCGGCAACATTGCCATCACTTTTGACTGGGCTTAAATGCGCCACCTTGTTATATACTTATAAATGATTTTTTATGTCTTGATGTGAACTCTTGCATGTACAACCATGATCAGGGGAAGGTGACAAGAATCATGTTTCGATTGTAAACTAAATGTCACCAATTTTATTTGTCATTTGGGTGACAAACTCGCTCTAAAAATTAATTTTGCATTCTCCTGCCTTCATGAATATTGTGGCAAGATGAAAAGTCACCCACCGATGAATTATGTGCTTGTCTTAACTAATATTTCTGTCAGATACTGCACTCTGGCGATGACATGAAGGTACACGTTCATCATGACATCAAATGAACCAATGGCAAAGGACATCCCCAACACAGCTTCACAGTTCTTTTTGCAGAGAGCCTCCGTCTTCGAGAATTAGAGAGGTTTAAAAGTTCGATATTACCTTCTTTAGTTTCTCCAGTATTGTTTGAGACGATACGGGCACATTGAGGTTATCTTGCACCCAATTGAGTGATTTGAAGACCTTAGGTGATGAATCAGATCAATTGCAGATGTTTCATCCACCTCTCTGAATTTTTGGTAGTAACGTGTCCGTTCGTACACCTTTTTGTGGCCTAGTAACATGTTTTTGAAGAGATGGTGTTCAGTGATAAGTAGAGCAAGGCATTCCTGCGGTGGAGGGATTGTAGTAATCTCTGTTGAGGTGATCTTTGTGATTTTAGGCGTCTTTGATGTTGTTTTTGAGGCAGACACTGGTTTTGATGTCTTAGGAGATTGAGCCGTAGATGAACCTTTAATTTTCTTGTGTGGGGTGTTTTGGTTTGCATCAGATTTTCTCTTCTGTGTTCCGCTCATTTCTGATCTGATATCTGATTTGTTTGCTCCTGATTACGGAGAACGATCAGAAAAAGTGCCTTCATTTCATACGATTATTCGACATTCATCAGTTTTTCTTCTTTAGGATTTCTCTCCAACCACTGCGAGACCATTTCTGTTGTTTGAAAATGGATCTGTGGGGGAAGGGCCAAAGAAGACATTTTGACGTCTACAACTTTCGGAACATGAGATCATTCCAGTTCTCCCTCACATGATCAAAGGAGACAATCATGGCGAAGGTGCAGTGATTGATGAGGTTTGATCTGATAAAAAATAGAAATCAGAAGATGACGAAATGATGAGGGCGAGCAGAGAGAGTAAAGAACTCTTGAGGGCGAGTCTTGCCTCAGAGGGAGATCTCAGTGATCTTGACGAGGTGACCTTTTTTTCTCGATGATCCTTTTAAGAGGTGAAATTAAATGTTTAATCAAGGTCGATTTGGCAGAGGGCGAAACCGAACTATCTTTTCAGGAACAAAGCGGCGTCAGTAGAGAGTCTAGTGCTAACTGGCTGTCACGACTCTTTTACGTCTGGGCTGATCACTTGGTTGGTGTTGATGAACACCGAACATAATGCTAAATAATGGAGGTACGATTAGGAGCGAAAAAGCCATTACAGCCGAGCGATCTCGGTCCATTACCGCCCTATAATACGACAAGAGCGACCAGTTACAGACTTCAGCAGAGTTTGTACGGCGAATCAGAAGAGCCAGTCAGGAGCTTGTGGATGGCGTTGTGGATGACTTGTAGAAGGGGTTTCTTTTGGACCATGTTCTTCGGTTTGATCGGAGGAATCCGGGACGTACTGGGGCCGATCTTTTTGCGTTACCTCTTGGAGTGCATACAACAAGAAAAGAGTGAGGATGAGAATGTAAGAATGTATGGAGAATATGATGGTTGGATCCTTGCTGTGTCGTGGTTCGTCGTCCAACTGATCGGATCGTATGCCCAACAACATCTATGGTGGGATGGTAAATCATCCATTTTTATCCATCCTTCATGAAATGAATTTGAAAAGGATTCAACAATGGAATACGAGCGAGGTGTGCCTTAAACACATTGGTCCTCCAAAAATTACTCAGAATATCACCATCAGCAAAGTCGAGAACAACTACGGGGCAGATCACCAACTTAGCCGCAGTTGATGCATTTAATGTCTGGGAATGGCTGTGGGATCCCAACACAGTTTTGCTATCACCCTTCATCATCGTGGCGAATGTATTGTTCTTGTCCTCTCTGGTGGGCTGGGCGCTTGTTGGCATCATCTCATTATCATTGCTGTGCCTCATTCCGATCAATGCTGTGGTCACGAGGTTCAATATGATCAATATAGAGAAGGTCAGCCGTGAATTTTACTTTTATTCTATTAATTTTATTCTGTACAAGAAAATCCTCTCCATTTGTGGCTATTTTTAGTGTCCTTGATATCGAATCTACGATTGATTTTTGTCCATCACTCGGCATTTTCAAGTTGAAAAGATCAGGTGATGACGTATACCGACGAACGCATCAGTAAGATGGGGCAACTGCTCCATTCTATGGGCTTTGTCAAATTATACAACTGGGAAGAGGCCTTCAGAGGAAAGATTGCAGAGATCAGACAAAAAGAGACGATCATCATCGAGAGGTGCGATGTCATCCATCAGACTCCATGCTGATCTTTTCAGACTGGCCACGTTGAGATGTTACACTACGTCTATATGGACACTGACGCCGCCGCTGATCTCGGTGATCACCTTTTACTTCTTCACAAGATGGGGAGGAGTTTTAACTCCTGCCGTGGCTTTCTCGGTAATTGCTGCCATCCAAAATATTCGAGGTAAGTCATCCTTTGGTATCTTATTATGGTATCATATGATGTCTTTGTAATCACGAAAATGATATGTGATGATGTCAATGGATGAAACGATCACAGAACCTATAGAGAGATGGCCTCGTGGCATCAAATACACAGTTGCGGCTTATATATCTATAAAGAGATTACAAGCTTTCTTCAAGTTGGAAGAAGTGGACCACGTGCCCCAAGTAATGTCTTTGTGAAAATATAAATATATCATATTCAACTTCCACAGGTGACAGATGATCAATTTGCGATCAACATTAAGAACGCCTCGTTTTGCTGGGATCCATCAAATCTTCAAAACACATTAAAGAGTGAGATATCTACTGAACTATATAAACATATATCTAATTTTATACACATATATGTTATATATTTATATTTACATGAATACAATATTTCTAATTAATATGATATGCTCATAATGATCTGCAGTATTTAATATATAATAATTATTCACATGAAATACAGACATCAATGTGTCAATTGAACACGGAGAGCTGTACGCCGTGATCGGCTCCGTTGGTTCAGGAAAGAGTTCATTGTGAGGATCCCATAATCAAAATCGCTCTTCCTGACCCATTTAAGCATATCGAGTCTGATGGGAGAGATCAAGAAGACTGAAGGGGATGTCTTTATCAGCGGGAAGATTGCATACACGTCACAACAACCATGGCTAATGAATGCATCATTACGCGACAACATCTGTAATGATCGATCTGAAAGACTTTTATTCATGCGTGGCAGTGTTTGGACGGCCATTCGATAGGCATCGGTATAATAAGGTGGTGGAGGTGTGCTGCCTCACCACGGATATAGACAACCTTCCAGAAGGTGACATGTCAGAGATCGGGGAGCGGGGCATCAACTTGTCGGGGGGACAGAGGCACAGAATATCACTTGCGAGGGCTGTCTATCAAGATGCCGATGTACGTATACTTTGTTCTACAACTGTGTAGACGGCGGGATGCGACCTGCAGAATGACTGAAAATCATCCGGCTCTTTGCGTAAATACACAAAAATAATTCTGGCACTGCTGTGCTCATGAGATTTGTGAATTTGATAGAAAAATGCAAATAATAATAAATCCGAATGATTTATATTGATTGTAGATATACGTGTTTGATGAGCCTCTGGGTGCGGTAGACACATCTGTGGCCAACGCGATATTCGACCAGTGCATCTCTCAATTTCTTAAAGGAAAGACAAGAGTCCTAGTCACCCACCAAGTCAGTATTTATACCTCCTCTTATTCTTTTGTAATTATGGGTCCAGTTGCAATTCTTACCTTCCGTCGACAAGATCATATTAATGTCAGATGGAACGATCACACACAACAACACCTTCAACAACATCATGTCCTCAGGCATAGACTTCTCCTCTATAGTCCAAGTCAGTACAATTTTCATTTGCAAAGCCGCCTAAAACCCTAAACCCGGACAGGAGCAAAATGCGAGGTTGCGTCAAGAACAACCTGTTGAGACGAACCACAATCATAAGAAGCAAGAGAAGAAGGTGACTTCTAATTTAAAAATCGAATTAATATTTTCAGAGAAAAAAAAAGAATAAAGGCAGCGGCAAATTGACCACGACGGAGACCAAAACCGTCGGGGCTGTCGGGTTGAGTGTCTATCGAGACTACATCAACGCTGCATCGTTTGGGAAGACTCTCTTTGTGATGACTCTGGTTACCTTTACACTCTCACAACTCGCGAGGGTCCTGAGTGATTACGCCTTGACAGAGTGGGCGAATGATGCGGAGGTCAGTATTTCTGTTAGATATAGTCTTCGTGGTGGTGTTTCTGTTGCGCGATGCCGCAACGCACAGCATCTTTGTGCGTGCATTTTGTGATTATATAAATCGAATTCAAACGATAAAAGTGATGCAGAGGTCTGTATACCTGTTAGATATAGTCTTTTTGGTGTTTCGTTGCGCTATCTTTGTGCGTGTGATGCTTTGCTGCGGAGATCCACAACGCAGATATGGTCATCTTTGTGAGCGGGTAGATGCAAAAGAGAAGTCTGTTGCAGAAATAAATCGAATGTAAAAGTGGCAAGGCTTCGTTTAGTGTCTACAGACTAAATAAAAAAGGCCAACTCTTATGGCAAAGCCAGCGTGAGATGTGATTCGGTGCCTTAGAAGTGAAGCTCGTGTCAACTGTCTATAGCAGTCATCTCGACGCATAACAACGGACAAATCGAGTTGAATTTTTTTAAAAACAACAGAACTCTGAAGCCGCAGAGGATCCCTCAGGAGTCAGCTACATCTACTTATACGCCGCTTGGATACTCGCCCACTGTGTACTCGTAAGTCTTATCACAAAGAGGTCAACATGACCCGACACAGATCCTGGTCAGGGAGAGGCTGTTGGCATCTTTCGTGTTAAGAAGTGGCTTCTCCCTGCATGACAAATTGATCAAGAGCATTCTATATGCCAAAATGGCGTTTTTTGATACCACGCCCACGGGAAGAATTTTAAATCGATTTTCATCAGACCAGAAGGTGCTTGACATGAGTCAACACGAAGTGATGGGAGGTATAGATGTCTAAATATCTTCTTGCACAAAATGGTATGATACAGTGGTCAATCTTGGAAAGGGTGCGGTAGTTACCGTGAAGAATCACGGTTTGGAACCGTGATTTTTGCCAAGGTCCAAATTCGTTATCACATAATGAAATATAATATGCGGCAAAGCCGCATGCACAACATCACCAGAAGAATGCGTCCTTGGGGCAAACCTTCAAACAAAAACAAATCCGATGATCCCTCTTAAGAGGCCGCGATAACTTCTGATTTGCAATGCCGCAATCTCACGAAATACACTTCACTCAACATTTATAGAGTTTATCACCAGTTTCATGACGGTGATCACCGCCTTATTGACCATATGTGTGTTGTCTCCAATGCTAATACCTCCATTCTTAATCGTCTCCGGCCTTTTCTTCATCATACAGAGGTTCTACATCAAGGTATTTATTATTTATTTACATTTAAATATAATACTCTGCAGTCGTCCAGAGAGTTAAAGAGGATGGAGTCTGTGTCAACATCGCCAATTTTCAACTGTTTTTCAGAGTGTATCCATGGCAACTCTGTCATCAGATCGTACAAGATGCAAGAGTATTTCATAGAGGAGAGGTGTCACATCTACATCTCTGTCCTCGTCTAAACTTGTAGGTTCATGGTTGCGCAAGATGAGAATCTCAAAGCTTATTACTGGCATTTTGCCATCAACAGATGGCTGGGTACGAATACACTCTATAAATAGATACTCACATCCGCAGGAACACGTTTAGAGGTCGTCTGTAACCTCATCATTTTCCTCACAGCAGCATATGCGCTTTTATCCGGCAGCATTTGGGCGGGATTGACATTGAGCTACGCACTGAACAGCATGAAAACTCTGACTTGGATGGTCAGGATGTTTACGCAGATGGAACTAAACATGAACGCATCGGACAGGATCATCGAGTACACACAAGTGATGCAAGAGGCGCCGATGCACACGTGAGTTTGTGTTGACAATCAAGTTTGACCGGAAGGCGTCCGAGATCATTTTTTACGTGTAAGACTTGTGCGTTCGATCGAAGGATTGTGCCTTTTTCCAAGTTTTCGGGCCTGTGGTCGAATTTAGTCACGTTAAGTGCAAATCCTTACCGTGAGAGATTTACGGTAGGTTACCGTATCTTCGATCGAACGGACAAATATTCGAAAAATTTATTGCGGATGCCTTCGGAGTCGGTTTGAGGTTTGACCTGACCTTGGGTCCATCGGAAAAACGGAAGAATGTCTACAACCGTAGTTTGCGCAAGGATGCCTGACTATATACAGCAAGATGGACAAAGAAGTACCAGAGTGGCCGATATCTATGAATATAGATATAGAGAATCTGTGGTTCAGATACTTATTATCAGATGAGATCTCCATCGGAAACAGCAATAAGAACGATATGGTGGGTGTTATGAGTTTATGTCGGTGACAAGTTGACAGATACCCGTCAAAGAGGACATGAACGATCCGAGCAAGTACGTCATCAGGGGCGTAACCTGTCAGATAAAAGACAGAGAGAAGGTGACATCTCATGACATCAAATAACACACACCAAAGTATAAACAGGTCGGTATAGTGGGCAGAACAGGTGCAGGAAAGAGCTCATTCGTCTCGGCATTGTTCAGGTTGACAGAGAGGTCTTTTGGTAGCATCAAAATAGATGACGTAGACATACAGAGCCTCGGATTGGAGAAGCTAAGAAGGGCCATCTCCATCATCCCACAGGTGATCACCTTCTGAGCTGGAAGATGTTGATGTCATTCAGGAACCGCTCATCTTCCATGAGAGCATCAGATGGAATCTGGATCCTCATGGTGATTATACCGATAATCAGATCTGGATGTCCTTAGAACAGTCACATATGAGGCAGCTCATCGCCAACTTGCCTCAAAAGTTGGATACTGTTGTCACAGAAGGTGAGAAAAAGTAGCTTAAAAAATGTGAAATGATACTCTTTGTGAAGTGTATTTCGTTGGCAACTTTGAACAAATTATTACCCAGCGGACACGCACCAGTTGCCACACGATACACGGTAACATTAACGTGTTGCTCACGGCAACAGAGCGGTAGTTACCGCAATTCTTTTCATTTTGAAGATCGTACAAAACAATCTCTTTAATGATTTTTTAATGAATTGTTTATTGTATCCTTCAGAACAATTACTTATGGCCATGCAGGAGGAGATAACTTTAGTGTTGGACAGAAACAGCTCTTATGTCTTGCTCGAGTCCTCTTAAGAAGAACAGGCATACTGATCATGGACGAAGCTTCTGCATCATTAGATCTCGAAACAGATCAGCTGATACAAAACACAATCAGGACAGAATTTAAAAGCAGCACCGTTTTGACCATAGCTCATAGGGTCAGTTGCATTCACTTCAATCGCGAATTGCATCTGATGGATTGTAGATGCACACGATTATAGACAGTGATCGGATCATGGTGATGGATGCGGGAGGTCTTGCAGAGATGGACTCGCCCAAGGTTTTGCTGAGGAATCCGGACTCTCTGTTTGCCAAGTTGGTGAATGATGCTCTGGCAGTCAGAGGATAAACTTTTTTGAAATATATATTTTCAAGAATATTTCAAGCCACAATATTCGCGTTGGAATTTATTTTGCACATCCCTTGAGGAAAGTAATTTTGGAAAACATCAGCCCAAATATAGAACATTTCCGTTCGGCGACATCACATTTCAAGTATGAGATGTTGGGTGGCTTCAACAGTCCTGTAAATGACATACTCAAGCAGAGGAGAGAGGAATACATCTCTCATACTGAAGATGGCACAACGACACCATCGACCTCGAGGTTGCTATCAGCAGGATGTAATGTGAATCACTCTCACTAATTAGACTGAAAGCTTTAGCCAACAAAGAGGTCAGAATCGACATACCGGATGATTGTATGAGAGCCTTTATGAAACCGTAAGGAGCATTTAAGAGGATGATTCGTCTGATCATTGACAAAGGCCGATTGAGAGGGTGGAAAATGACTCTCAGAACATCTTCGATTTCACACAACGATTTGAGTGTTTCACGCAGTTGCCACAGAGTGTGCACCTGCAGTTATGTAAATTCATGATCTTCGAGACAGTGCCAGCGAGAGAGATCAGTAAGTAGGCTTGGTGTTTTGAACCTTCTGATCAGGATGTCTGAGTTTCTCATCATTCCTTTGCATGCTGTTAGAAAAAAAGAAATTTGTTCACGAGCAAAGTTTAATCACCTCAGTCTATAACATTGGAGATTTATCACAAGCATTTTGGCTGGTGGTAAATGGCTTGGTCAAAATCAGAGTCAGGGGTGATCACAATGAGCCACTCATTGTGAAGGCACAAATCTCGCCTGGGAATACATTCGGAGAATCGACCCTCGCAAAAGACATGCTGAGGTCTCAGACAGCCCAAGCCGCCACGAACTGTGAATTGATCAAAATTTTGAAGAGTGATTATGAGGGCATCAAGGTGAGAACCACCGATGCGACAGCACAAAATTGAAGAGCGATAGGCGTCGCATGAGAAAGATTTAGAACAGAAAAGAGACGTTCTGTTACAAGTAGACGTGTTCAAAATGTGGCCGAGAAAAGATATCACAAATTTAGCTTATGTCATGACATTCAAACAATTTGCACCGAACAAATGTGAGCACACTTTCACGATATCTCCACGACATTTCTTGCAAAAAGTTGACAAAAGATAGTGATACTGCGGCAAGGGGACCCGCCGTCAGGGGTATTCTTTATAAAATCTGGTAAATGTAAGCTTGTTAAAGAGATAGATGTCTCTCGCTTCGACAAAGAGAAGGTGAGTGCGTCCTCTTGCTACACACTCAACTGTACAGAGACAAGAGATCAGAATGAAGATGGAATTGTCCGATAATCCTCCAATGTCTCCACCACGGCCTCCTTCACGGTTCGCGAACACACCGTCAAGAGTGAATTCTGCAGTGCGTTAGACTCCTGTCACATTTGACGTTTTGACATGATTCAGTTCCGCCCTAAAACCGCCTTTGTGGCCGTCGATACCGCGACTAATACCTTGAATCCATCAGTACATCACCCGCACACACTAGCGAGCCAAAATGAAACCCCAAAGACACCAAATCAGTTTTCCAAATCCCCAGTAGCGAGGAGAGTGACCACACCGGATGCTATAAATAGACCCAAAATAAACTCGAAACCGGCTGACAGTCTCAACGGCTCACTACACCGAGACATCAGGTACTCCATAAACGGTGTTGATGTATCTGAACATCCACAGTAAAATGTCATTTTCCAGTAAACCCAGCATGTACAGACCAAAACAAACAAGAAAAGACATCAAACTACTCCACATTGGCACTCTTGGCCCGGGTCACTTTTTCGGTGAGATAGGCATTGTAAACGGAATGAAAGAGGACCCCATCTCTGTCATCAGCGAAGGCCACGTGGAGGTTTTCGTGCTACATAAGGTCAACTTTCAGAAACGTAAGCGTGACATGTCTACAACGAACATTTCTGAGAGAAAATAGTGATTTTGGGAAAGACCTTGGAGCTGATGAGAAAACATGTTGAAACGTTTCCAACTGATGAGGAGGTCTTAACAAAATATTATGAACAAAAAGAATGGGAAAATTACAAGGCAAGTCACACCTGATTATCGAGAAACTTTGTTGATATTTCGTAGGGAAGGCTTATACAAGACATTGTAGATGGGAAGAAAAGGGCAGCAGAACAATTTACATACTGGTGCCCGCCAAAGGCTGACCGATAACTTGTAAATAGATTTTGTTCGAAATATGAAAAGATTAACTTATTATACTATGATCCATTATATTAATCATGCTCTTCTCATAGAACAAGATCAGACAGATTTAAAGGTCACAAAACGAGGTGCTTTGCTTGACAATTAATCTGTTTTCATTTTCCTCCTATTTCCACCAGAAATATGTTCCAACCCTCGACTTCGATGATTCAAACAATACAAGGAAAACAGACTCAAGGATGGTCATTTGTCACGTATCACACTGATCAGAGGACACGATTGTATTCCAACGAATTTACCGGGTAGGAATAAGCTTTGTGCTTCCTGAGATGAACATAAAGACTGATGATATGTTTATTGGTACATAGTAAAGTTACGCCTTCTCTCTGAACAGGATCGCGTGACTT
>MZNV01002135.1:0-17957 GCA_002081555.1 Protostelium mycophagum | reverse complement strand
GATACTTGAAGAAACTACAGACGTTCACAAACGTGGTGTTTCCAGCCAACAAGAAGACACAGAGTTATATAGAGGCTTGTTTCAATGAGTCCAAACCAAAGAACAGCCAGGGACGCAACTTTCCAGATAGAGCATTTGTTATGGCCACCAACAAGACCATGTGTGTCATAACATTTTAATATATACATAGAAGATATTGTTTTATAGGACCTTTTAGAGGCCTAATGTCACATCAACCTGCCAACTACAATCCTCTGTTGCTGGCTGAAAGCTACAACTGTGTCTGCTGGATCATTTTTCATGATTACACAAATTGTATTAAACATCCAAATTATTAGATTGAGTAAAAAGGTTCTAGAGCATTCTTATATCTATTTTCTGTTTGCTGTGTGAGAGGCCTGAGACCCACTGGAATGTCTCTATAAAAATTCAGAATATTAAATGTGGCTGTCAGATTGCACAATACGTTCACAACAAAAATCCAAGGACATCTCTAAAAGTCTATTTATTTATGTTCTTGACTTCAATCTGGCGAGTCTCTCTCCCAGCTCGTCTTGTTCTGCCACAGCTTGAGTCTGTCCAGAAGTTGGGATGGTGGTAGCACCCAGCTGTTCGCTGACGGCGAGGCCATGCTCCTCCGCCACTTGCGAGATGAGAAGGTCGACCTGTATGAGAATCATTCTCTGATTGTTCTAGACGTAGACATGATTTCAAAACATAAAGAGGTCATCAGTTCTTTTCAAAAGACAGAAATAACTCGAGTGTTGTTTGCATGGAAAGAAACTTTGCAGAGTATAAATCTGCAGGTGATTTGATACGCACCTGGTCTACAGGGGTAGACAAAGAAGTTGATTGATTCATTGATTGCTCGATGTAATCTGACTGAACGTCCAAGTCTTCGAATTGTTTTTCAAATTGGTCCATCACCGCAGTGATCTGCCCTCGTTCAGTTTTCGATCAATTGGAAAATATAGAGTTCTCGTCTCACCTTTGTCATGTCCATCTGCTTCATGGCGACATCAAGTCCCTTCACTATTCCTTGCATAGATTTTGTCACCTGTAATCATGAGCGGACTCTGACTACCAGAGCACGATCATCTTTTTTCACTCGTAAGACTTACCGTCTTCATACGAACAGCGACCTCTAAACGCGATGAGACGGCGTCAATACGAGAAGCCAGTCTCAAATAATTCAGTGCTTGATTCTTCTCACGAATGGCATTTTGAGCGTAGATGCGAGCTCCTTCTATGTTTCCCTTCTCTATTGCCTATCATAACATCCGTCATTAATTCTTTGAATGCAAAAGAACACCAACCTGTTTGAGCTTGAGCTTTTGAGCCTTCTCATTCTTTTCACATTTTGTGGACAAACGCGAGAAGGACTTCGCAGTGAACTTTAAGTTGAACAATTGATCTACTGAATCAGTATTTTTCTGACCACATACACAACAAACTCACTCTCTAAACCGGACATGTTGCTTGTGTTGCTTTTGTCGTTTTTGCGTTTTGTGTTTGAAATGCACGAAATAAATTCCCTCTTCACTGATTTGTCGCAATTTGTCGTTCCGAGATATCATACCACAGTTTGGGCCAATCCGGTGAACAATCATGAAGAGGTAGTCTTGGACAGGTGTCATGTGTTAATACTATCCAAATCCTTGCCGAGAAACAAGTTCTGCTGATCTCATTACGTCGAAATGATGACGTGTTCATTCTAGCTCTTGTTTATGCGTCTCTTGAGGCAAAAAGATGGAAGCAACTGTGGCAGCAAAGCATGTCAGCGAGTAGACGATGACGGGGATCAAAACGTTGGTCCTGCCAAAAATACTGGACATATACGGTGTACTGAGGGCAGCGAAACGTGAGAAGGCCATGCAAGTACCAAGACCAGTAGATCTTATCCTTGTGGGGTAACTGTTGAAATCTCAGCGAAATTTCACCAAAACGGCTATTTTGCTCATAGACAACGTCCCGCCCAATTCTGAAATTCAAAATTTGAACGCTCACACTTCGGGAGTATACAGCCAAATGGCGGCAAAAACACCAGAGATCGACATTCTGGAGCAGATGGCCATCACCATGGAGAAGGCGAAATTTCCCTTGTAACAGAGGGAAATGGTGACCATCCCACAGAAGCCAAATAAAGCTGCCTGTGTTTTTTTTCGTCCGATTCTAAAGACGTAAATGAAAACAATCTACAACGGTGCACGTAATTGATTTCGGGAACAATGGATCTACAACGAAGAAATGGCATACCTGTCGACAAGATAGGCGGCGACAAAAAGACCAGGAAATTCGGCAGCAGAAGTGATGAATGTTGTTAAGAAGACTTCACCCTCAGAGCTACCTCCAGACCCGAAATATTCTGTGTAGTTTCAGCGTTCAATGCAGTTGTAACGTTGCAAAATATAATGTGATAGAATTTCAGTCTTGCGGCCTTGTCCTGCAAAGCAATTTTTCTGGTGTTTTGTCCGTTCGTTTGCGGCTTTGCTTTGTGAACATGTTACAAAAAAGCATTTTTACGGCTTCGCCGCATGTAAAAACACTGTCGATTACGAAATCTCTGCGAAATTTCACACCTGGTGTAGACAGAACAATCCCATAATATGCAAAAGTGTTTGCAAACCAAATGACCCACAACCCGATCGTGGCAGATCTGTGCATTTCAGATTTGTCCTCTACACTATTGTAGATCCCCACCTCAGTGGATGCTGCAACAGCTCTGAAAACATTTTCCACGCTTTATAACGGGGATTTTGATCCTCTTCCAGGACTGGGAGAAAGGGGACACCTGGGGGGAGGGGTTGTCTGAAATTTCAATGAGTATATGTGCATCTACAACGACACACAATAATTGGTGGATTTATAATATATGCTCGCAGCAAGATGTACAGATGTCTCTCAGCTTGTTGCATTTCCATCAGCTCTTTTTGGACTTGGAAATCTCAAAAGTAGAACGATCTTTCTATGCGATTTTGGCGGGAAAATAAATGATCTGTCATACTTGTTTTTCTTTGCAGCAGTTTCCATAACCTTAGCTGCCTCTTCTATCCTGCCTTGTTCGATTAAATACCTATAAATCTTATTATGAAATAAATTTTATTAATTTTCCAAAAATTAATAAAATTCAATGAATATTTTTACAAATTTAATTTACGAATTAATTTGAAAATAAAACTTTTTTCACCAAAAAATTAAACCCTAAACCTCTGAACCCAAAAATCGTACCTCGGACTTTCCGGTATGAAGAAGGCGGAAATCAGGGTGAAAACTGCCGGAAAAGCGGAGAAGATCAGTAACCATCTCCATCTCAGTGTGGGCAGTATGCCCCATGCAAGACCCGCTTGAATCACCGTTCCAATCGTCCAAAACCCCTGAAAGATCTCAGAAAAATTTCATCACATTTTTTATCGAAAAATATTCCTTCAGAAAAATAAATTCAAGTTTGGAAATCACGTGGTAAATAAAATGACCTGCAGAGAGATGAGACACCGTCCTCTATATTGTATCGGCAGAAATTCGGTTAATAATGAAAAAGGCACGTGAGCTCCTGACACTCCAAACCCGACTAGAAATCTGCGAACTCTCAGTCCATTTTCATCAAGAAAATACACGAGGATGGTCGTAAACAGCGTTGTAGATACCTGCATATGAGTAACAGCCATAATGTCGGGGCAACGCCCGATAATAGCCCGAAAACCATGGTGAAGCTGGTGGAGGACACAAGGCCCCTCCTTCTTCCATATTTATCTGAAACATAACCCCAAGTTGGTGAGCCCACGAACATTCCTGGAAATTTATTGGACTTCTAAAGATGCCCAGAAACAAAATTTTTTGATTCAATTTTAAACGTGAAATATTCAAAAATAAAAATAAAATTTAAATAATGAAAAAAACTCCCACCTATAAATGAGATGGAGGCGACTGAGGCCTCCCAAAAAGGGTCAATATCCCATTCTTGACGAACAGCTGGCAGCAGGAAGGTCACTGAATTCAGTTAAAATTGAAAGATGATGCAAAAGAATCATTTGTGCCTGTTAGTCCTGTTAGTGTTTGGTTTTGGATGCAAAATCAGCGGTGCGCATCTGCCAACACTGATCGAATTGATGACATCACGGCAGAGTTAATCACATCAACACTCACACATCATCAATTCGAAAGCGTCCGCAATCCAACAAAGCCCACAGATCAATAAGATCTCCCACTGTTGTCTTCCGAACCCTAACCGATTGATCGCCTGCGGATTATCAAAATGATATGATGATCAATTGTTCAGACGCACGTCCGCAATGGAATATACTTGTTCTTGTGTCTCAATCTCATCTTGTTCGACAGAAGAGAGAGGAGGATCTGTTAATCTCGCCTCTGCAGAGAGTGTCCTGAATGCATTTGGGCTGGGATAATCAGCAAGACGGATCAACTCCTCACATCACCTCTTTATTGAGTGATTTGATTCTGTATCATTCTCTGCAATTTGGGAGTATTCTCGGACCATGGACGATTATGATTGTCTGATTCCGTCTTTTACGGAACCGTAAAAATCCCGATTGTAGATCGAGAATTGATGACACTGACATCCATAAGTTGAGCCTTCTGTTCAAATATGTCGACATTCACTGCACCTCCAGAATGATCTTCCTCTGACCAGAAAACACCATAATTTTAAATGTTCAAGCAACCACACATCACAAATAGATCTGCAGCTCCTATTTCAGTAATGCAGAGAAGTATAGAGTCTCCAGTCTTGATAAACAGTTTCATTTTCTTGGAATAAATGTAAATAAAAATCCAATACAGTGCATTCTCGACTTGATACAATTTCATTCCTTCCATCTGTGTCCGCATTGTGCATTGCAACAGATAAAATATAAACTCATGGCCTCGTCTGGCTTGTTTGATCTGGACTGGAAATATACGGCCTCCTTTCCTTTGCATTTAGAACATGGTGCGGTCACTCTTGGTAGGGTGGGATCCATGGCTAAATCCGTAATGATGATCGTCTTCTCTCTGATGGAAGATCACCAAAAGGAAAATGAATCGGTTTCTCGAGCAGATTTTCAAGATTTGGTCATAGATTTGGTGGTGCAGAGCAATACCAACAAAAGGTTATAGGTCATCTGTTCGTGCCTCTTTTAAGTAATGATTTGTCAAAAGTGGTCACTCACTCTGAAGAATGAAGGATCTCGTTGTGATAGATCCTGAAGTCATTTGCAGATTCTTGATGCGCACAAATACGACAGACGTAGAGTAATCTTCTGTTCGCTCGATCTTCTTTAGGATATAGCATATTGTTGCTGGAAAGGATTGGTTTCACAGTTGATTAGTTATAGCTCACCATTCTCTGCAAAAGTGCATAGATATGCTTTCTTTATCCCCTGCTGTTGTCATCTTCCGAGTGAATTGAAATGAAATAAGACGGATCTGATCTGATCTTTACCGCCAAATCGAATCACGACACAAACACAGATATACATTTATTTATTGCGTCTTTCCTGCAATTGCAATTCATAGATAGGAAGTATCGGCCGTGAGTGAGGAGGTGAAACCTGAAGATGTCAACCACAATTCTAATCTGCAAGAATTACCGATCTGCTGCTGTCTCGAGGAGTTGAAGGATTACTGAGAGCAGTCCATTGTCTATACAAATCCACTCCTCCGCTTTGAGGAACGGAATTCGTTGTTGGTGTTGGTGTTGCTACATTTTGTGCCTGGAGAGCGGGTGTGGTGGGTGCTTCACACGACACATCATAGCGTGTGTGCTGTGCATAACGAGAGAACACCGCCGGACGAGTTTGATACAGGGCTGTGCCGGCCAGGAAGGCTGCTTGTGCACCTCTATTCACTCCCATCGCCTTCGGAAACCACAGTGGTCTCATCGTATATTGTCCTCTGACTCTGAGGAGCTGTTGGGAGAATCGTTCTCTTTCGGTGTTGTGATTATGCGTTTGGGCTGCAATCTCGTCAACAACAACGACTCATATCATCAGTTACCTTCTGGGATGCCCAGGATCCATCTGACTATCTTCCAGATCATTTTGTTGGTGTCTTTTGTGTTCGTGTTGCCTTTTTGGCGTCCTCTTCGCTGAACGCGAAAGTCGCGACATTTCACCAAAAATTAAACTTTCCAAGAGCAGAATGTCATTATACAACTAATCGTATTTTTGGGTCACTGTTAAGAGGCTGTCCTTAGAAAATATAGAAGCTCGAGTTATTCTGATTTTACGTACAGACTTCTTGGTAAATCAGAATCCCGCGGTGATGTCATCTTCCGGAAGTGAGAATAACAACAAATAATTTCACAAACAAGAGACACAACAAGATGAAAAGAGCAGGAGGTGATCCATTGATTTCACATCAGAATATATTAACGTTGATCAGAGGAATTGCATTTAGATGGTGGAAGTAAGAAAATGCTCAAACATACCAGCTTCAACGACCTCTCTTCTGATATGCTGTATGAAATTGCGCTCTGCACTGTCGATGATACAAAGAGAGCAAAGAAACAAAAGTATGGATCTGTATACACAATGGTAATTGCTCTCCCTTGACAGGCGACTCATTCGTACAGATGTTTCTTAATCATCACATTAGCAAAGCGGTATCACCATTGTACACCAAGTTGATGTGTAGAGAAATTGTAGGGAGTACCCACCTCCAGATCCCTTGGCGTCATTTCACAGACCACCCTGAGAGAGCCCAACACACTAGACGTCTCAAGATATACCATTTCTCGCGTGACACTGTGGATCAACACCAACCGAACCTCTCATGGCTAGCACTCTTCACTGAGCTAGAGTCTCTCATTGTTAAGCAAGGCAGTATTACCAGAATGTTGCCACTCATCAGAGCAGAAAATTTAACAGAATTGAGGATAGATGTCCTCACCGTAAGCCATCTATTTATCCATTGAAGTAGTCATATTCTGACATACTGTAGATTGACAAAGAGTGAGACTGGTATGTATCTAATCACACTGATCACCACAGATGCCTCCAACACCTTTTCACTCCTCACTTGCGGATCTTGCACATACGAGACAATCTCAAACTTCGTTCAACAGTCCTTTCCCAACAACAGAAGGACGACCTCAGAAGCTTGATTGCAAAATGCAAAGACAGCATAGAAGAACTGTACATCTCCTGGAAGAATATCGTCCTTGATTTCCGCGAATTATAGTGTGTCATTGAATTGTTTATTAATATCTGACAGTGATAGTTTTCCAAAGTTGAAGTCGTTTCAACCAAACTTTTCGGGCAATAGACTGATAGACTTTTCAATGAGGCATCCAAACATCACCAAAATTAGCTTCAACCAATTGGATGCAGGATATGTGGTGGTGAGGTTTCAAATTATTGAATTTCTTTCAAGTCGTCTGTCCAGTACCTCCTTTCGTCCGCCGGATTAGAATTGTTAACGATTTTAGTTGGAAGATGACATATTTCCAAATGTAACCGTTGTAAAGCTTGACTTTCAACACCTTGACAACATAACTTCACCAATGACAAATGGTAACAATTTAAGAGAATTAATTGTACCAAAATACACTTAATGTTATCTGGTGATCCAAGCAAAATACTGATGGCTGTTTTTATTTCATTGATTATTCGGAGCGATTACAAAGTACTATACTCTTGTTGGTGTTAAGCATCCTTCTATGATGATTTATCACTTTGATCTCTTTGACAAAATGTCATTGAAAAGTGCAGGAACCCTTCGGCCAATCAAAAAGTTAATATTAGAGGGTAACTCCTACGAGGACATAACACAATGGACTGATCACTTGGCCCGCATTACAACTCTTCAGACTGTCAAGTGAGCTCAAGTTAAAACTGTTTCTGATGTATATTATATTACTCTGTGTTGCGAGTAAAAGTATCACAATATTGAGAACAACAGAGCCACCCCAGATCTTGTTGAGGAGGGATGGGATTTGCCTCCAAACATCAAGAAATTTTGTCTGCTTCTCAGAACAGAAACAGAAGAAGATTACGGTGTGATGGAACACGGATATGCATATGTAATTATAGATCTATTATCTTTATTTCATAGCCACCTACAATACAAAACACAAATACACTTGAAAGTTGGAGACTACATCTATGCTTCCAACTGAATCAAATCAGCCGATGAGATCTTCAGCTCTTGAAAAGGCGGAGATCAGCACGGATGAAGTGGGAACATTAAACACTATAGACGGTGCGGGAGAATGGGTTTTCTCGAAATACGCCTCATCATGGTTCCATTCATGTCCTACTTTGAAGCAAATCAAGATCTCTGAAAAGGGACCACACAACACCACCGCCGTTTTCTATCGAGATGAACAGAAGGTAGAGATAGTTAACAGATGGAAGGAAGTGGTCACCACAGCTTCATGGAGATGGGAACTCTCAGCTTCATGCAGATGGGGTCCCTCGAGAGTAACCATCATACCAACAGATCAGAGGAGTTGGGGAACAACTTTATACATGCCATCATGAATTTAGGGAAAATGTATAATGTACATCTTCAAGTGTATATTGCTGTTTTTGGTGGAGAGACGAAAGGGTCTGATTGACCACAAGATTGTTTTTTTCTGAAGGCAATGTCATCGCGAGTGAGGGAGACATCATGTCCAATCCTTTGAAGGTGTCCGAGAGTTCTGGGGCATTTGTAATTGAACGATAGGTATTGAGGTATCAATAACTTGCATCAAAAAGCAACTGGCTTTATTCTTGAATTCCAAGAAAATCTCGCAGGAAGGGGTCTTCTAAAAGTTCACTGAGAAGCTCATCAAAAGTCATCAGCCTCTCCATCCTCTTCTTTTCTGAAAGTTTTTCGGCTTCTGACCTCTTCCTGCCGATTTCAGAGTCCGCGTTGTAGTCGTCGGGTGTTTCATCTAATTGAGAAAGGGGGGACATGGGTTCGGAGGGGGGTTCTTGTGTTGTAGATGGCTGTATATGATGAGAATTTTGCTGGAAAGGATCACTCACCTCGTTTTCGTTCGGCTGTGACTCCGTCTCAATTATTTGTGCCTCTGTTTGATCTCCTGTCTCAATCTTTTGCGCCTCTGTTTCATTTGTTTGTTCTTCGGTCTCAATTATTTGTGCCTCCGTCTCAATCATTTGTGCCTCTGGCAGCGCTTCCGTTTCATTCGATCGCTCCTCCGTCTCAATTGTTTGTGCCACAATTTCTTTCAGACCCTCTTCGTCTGAACTGTCTGCCCTGGCAACAAGGGGGCTGGCTGGATTGCTATAACTCACTCTTGGTGGTGGTTTCACCAGAGCCTATCCTCTCTCAGTTTGTTGATCCATCATTCAATATGATCATGATGATTCAGAATTTTCATGATTGCGAATCGAGATGAGGTTATCAAACTATGCAACATAAACTTCTGCACTACAAACTCCACGTATAACGTCTCTGCAGAATGTCGACCACGCCACGACAGGGAATTCTTGTGTCGACATAAAACCACACCTTCAAATCCGCGCTGCTGGAGCTCGCTGCGCGAGATTTAATCCAAGCCAGCATGATCGAACTCTCACTCTCCACTTTTGGATTCGGCACACTACAACCAGTCAGTACGCATGAAATTTCGTGGAAAACTCACTAGGGGGAGTCGATGGTGGGGGAGATATTGATGAAGGAAGTTACATCCTCGGATGCTCTCCGCGAATTTCTGTATATGTCAGAAAAATCAAATCAGATGGTGATTTATGCAAAAAATATTTTTAAATAGAAAAAAATATTTTTGAATAGAAAAGATAAATTGGAAAGATATTTTTAAATTGGAAAGAAATATTTTTAAATAGAAAAGATAAATTCTTAAATAGAAATTTTTTCAAATGGAATAAAATTGTAAATAGAAACGTAAATTGCAAAAAAATCTAAACGAGATGATAATTGTTTCCCGGAAGATTACAGATCGTAAATATGGATTAAAAAATCACCCGAATGTGGAGGTCGACTGGTTATCATCATCCCCATCTGTACAAAATCAGGATTGTAGATCAAATATTGTGTATTGTTCTTTCTGAGTTACGAGAAATCATGTTTTTCTTCGAAAATATTGTGTAGATCACAAATATTCTTCATGTGTTTTGTGCGTTTGTGAATATTTGGAATTAAAGAATTTGTTTGTTGTGATTTCATCTATTGTTGACGATCTACAACGCCATCTACAAACCCTCACGTTCTATTCTTGGCGAAGAATTTGATTGTTGTGATTTCATCTATTGTTGACGATCTACAACGCCGTCTACAAACCCTCACGTTCTATTCTTGGCGATGACGCCAGAGAAATGTCTTCGACAGTGTCGCCTTCTTTAAATCCGTATTGTTTTTTAACAACCTCCTCCTTCGCCCTGATGACGTGTCATGACGTGTATCTACAACGACGGAAATTCCACTGAAAACTCACTCTTCGAGCTCGTCACCTGGTTCTGGACCAAATTTTTTTACGTAAATCATCTGCACCATCATCTTCAATGATTCGTCCATGCTTTTATTGTACAATCTGATGACGTCATCAACGTAATTGCAGGGTTTACGTAAAGAGAGGGTATCATTTTTGTATTAAAATAGACTTTTTTAAAAATAATTTTCTGGAATTTCGAGTATTTTCATTTGTGTCAATTTATGCAGGAATGAATCTAATAAATGTCGACATACTGTGCGAGTGCATCTAGCGCGTCGACAGTATTTTGGCGGGAAATCAAATCTTCATCCGGTGAATAGATGACGAGACAAACTGTACACGTCATCATGATTGTAGATCGTCGACGTATCTACAACTCGACTTACATTCTAAACGGCCTCTGAGCTGGCCTTTGAATATGACTGACATCCATGAGACAGTTTCTCCAAATGAAATCAATCCATCTGAACTAAATTCCTGCCAAATTTCAACGAAATTTCAACGTCTTTCATTTAAAAATAAAACGAAATTTCAACGAAATTTCGAATATTTTCACGAATATCTCTGATTAAAAATAACTCACATCCCAGATGAGTTGCTTCACGCCCAGATTTTCAGACCAAGCGGGTAAGACCACATCTACAAAGGTGTAGAATTGGTTATTATCGATCTGGTCGTCGAGTCTGCTGCTCGGCATGAATGTTCTAAACCTCTCATATAAGGCCTCAATCTCCATTGTAGACACTGTTACTCATTAATTTTAATTTAATTTATATTTTTTAATGTCATCACATTTCTATTTTAATATTGAAATTTGAAATAATTTTAGTTCAAGCATTTAGACACGGTCATCAATTGACATCATGTCTACATATCGTGATGTCATGTCATGATATCATGATGATGCGGAGAAATGATTGACATCACGACATGATATCACACTCACACTCTGTATCCGTAGATAGTTCCCGCAGCTCCGCCCTCTTGTAATTCTGCTGGATGTCTTGCACAATGGTCCCGTGGTGGGAGGATTCTGTTATCTACAACGGCTCGAACATTTGGTCCGAGTATATATACTTACTTTTGTGGAGATATCAGCGTTGTTAGTAAATGCTGAATTTAATATCTGTCTGTAGTCCTTGAAGCATCTTGTTTTAGTCAAATAAACTTCCTTGTGTTGAAAAATAACAATTAAATTAAATTAAATTAATTAATTTTCAAAATCGAATATTACTACATTGAATTTTGTAAATAAAAAACGGCAGTTTGCGGTATTCAAAAAAATTATATTGAGTTAATTAATTAAATGACATTCACCTTTCTTCCAGTATAATTTTGATTTGCTTCGCGTTCTTCGCCTGCAGGATCTCCTCGTGACAAGCGGCAAATATTGCTATGGCAACCTGTAGATGATTGATACTATGAAGGTGTATATATTTTGATTGTTGTAGTGCATACTTGGAATAAAATCGGCCGTCCTTTATAGAATAATGCATCTAATATCCTGTTTGTAGCCTGAAGAATCCATCAATGTTTAATTTAATATTAAATCGAAATTTCAAGTTGAATTTCATGTTGAAAATCTCGAGGTCTGAAAGTCTGTTTTTGAAAGTTCTGGGAAAATTACCTCCATCGGGAGATATCCTATAAATAGGCACATGAACCAGGGGCATGTGATGTCCCCCGGAGTTAGCCCCAGCTTGGTCACGTGCTTGTGGATCTACAACCGGTCAAAAAAAATCTACTCAAGGGAATACCTTTGGCAGGAAAGATAATACGAGCTCATCTACAATCCTCTGGTCAACCATCGTTCCGACCTGCCATGACGTCATCATAATGATATCTCGATATATGACATATGACATATTTTGAATCCGTATTGCTCAAATATACAAAGTTAAAACACTTTTACGTGAATATTATCCTCACAACAGATTCTTCCACATCAAGAACGCTTGATGACGTCATCACTACTCACCATAACTTTCGAGTAATATTCCGGGACGATATCTTCACATAGAGAGCACAGGGCCCAGAAGGCTGCCTCTTCACTCATCGACAGCAACAGTGATGCTACTACAACATTCATGCTTTGGCAATACCCGACAGAGGTATTGCGCCATGAATAAGCGGATAAAATGCGCCTGGAAAAATTCAGTCCGGTTGTAGTGTGAAGAATCTCTTTTTAAAAATAATTTAATTTGATATTTGAAATAAGTATTTTGTGTTTGTAGATCGTCAAAGATACATAAAAAATGATAAAAAATTTAATTAAAAAATAAAATATAATTTCCCGTAATGTATTTCAGCGAGTATCTCATATTGAATTGTGACAGAGATAAAAACATTTTAATCATATAAAAATATTAATAGTTGTAATTGTAGATCACCGTAATTTCTCGAAATTATCTGGTTTTTGATATTCTGGATGCTGCGGGAAACTTCGGTACAAATCCTGCCCATTTTCAACTTGAAATTCCACCAAATAAAATTTCAACTTGAAATTCTCCCAAATGAAGAGATCGAAATTTCATGGAAATTTGGATAAAAATGAGGTGAAATTTCGAGGAGAACTCACCTTTTCGATATCTTCTTCATATGGATTTTGTTGGTTTTTAAAGCTATCTTGCAGTTCTTGGTAATAGTCAGGTCTAACCAACCATTTGTACAAGGCCCCTGACGTCATCAACCACATCACCCCTGTACATTTGAGTGAAAATTCGACGAAATTTCGGGTAATATCACCTCTGAATTCTTCCGGTATTCCTCCGAGAATATTTTCTTGGAATTGTGGTTCTTTCCTGATTGTAGATGGACCAGCGGGTCCGCACATTTTATAATATTCCTCCCAATTTATTTTTTGCTTCTGTTGTAGTTCGTCGTAAAATTCGGGGGGGGAAGTGCTAAGTTTGGTTGATTGTAGATTGAAATATTCAATATTTACCTCTTCAAAAAATCGAGAATTTTTGCGTGTCTATTTTTAGCCATGTGTAAATCCACCTATGTTGCTCAGTACCATCATCCATTTCATCATGACATTATGTCATGACATCATGTCTTGCCATGATGCAGGATGATGCAAGTCATCTTGACATCATGATGCATGACATGTCACATGATATCATACCTTCCAAAACTTGATCATGACATTTTTGACAGCGTCTAGATTCTCCATCAAGATTCCGAATTGGTTTTTGTCCGTGATGATGACCAACAATTCTTCATTTGGGTTTGCGGGAAGCCTTCCTTTGTGAATATTTCTAACACTTCTCAGACTCACGACAAACTGCCATATTGTCATTGAAAATGTCATGACGTCGTGAGATTCCATGTTGCAAAAATACCGCATAAAATCACAAGAAACACTTTGTGACGCATTGCCATAGCAACATCACACCAGTATTTCAACTTGAAAGTTTACACTCCAAGATTGGAATTGGCGCCAAAACGGAAGATTCAAAATTTAAAGAGCGTCTTCAACTCACAGAAACGGCACGTTTTCCTATCACTTCCTTTGACGATTCAAAACAAATGAAATGCCTTGTGATAAATAATGTTCCGTGGTGGAATAAGCCTTTGTTTTTTAAAATAGCATCCATCTCTGTATACTTTTAGTTTTATTTCATTTTATATTTATAATTTTTAATAATATTCATGAGTGATTCGAGGTTTTTCGGCAAATTGGGTTGTAAACCTTCTTGAAATTTAAAATCACCTTCTATGATGTCTTCACTTCGGGGAAGCCGGAACCTGTGAGATATCTCAATATTTCGGTCGAAAATTCTGTTAAGATATCCCGAATGTCTTGTTGAGAATGAGGATCTACAATCGCAATTACAACACCTGTTCCTAAAGTCCATGTTTTTTTTGGCATTTAAGAGGGACTGCTTTGACAGCTCGCTTCTATTTATAGGCGCATCCGTACTCTCGAGTTGTAGAACAGAAAGACTGTGAGATGGGGTGATGGATAGGGAGGTGGACATATTTTTTGAGACGCTCTTGCGGCTCATACTGCGGGTCAAGCTGAAATTTGGCGATCTACAATGGGTTATAAACAATTGAAGATTTTCACTTTAAATTATATTTTTAGACTGGAAAGGTCGGAGAAAATTTTTCATTGCTGTTGTAAAAGATAATATAATAATAGCAAAGTTATGACCGACTAAAACATGTTTTACTTGTAGACGATCGTATACAATTCGTTGAAAATTTCCAGAAGACTCACTTTATCTCAGGCATATCTCCAGATGTAATTGTAGATCTCCTAGATCGTACTGGAGAGTTAGTCCCCGAAACTGAGCCGCGCCTATCAAGCATGTCCTTTGTGGCTTCCGCGTTCTTTATGATGTTATTTATGGACAATTTCCACAGTTGTTCGATAACTCCAAGCGCAGCATCTGTGGACGAAAATCCGCTGAAAAAATACTGAAAATGTTAGATCTACAACGAGAAAATATCACGTAGTGATTTTCACATGTAAAAAATACTGAAAACGTCAGATCTACAACGAGAAAATGTCACGTGATTTTCACATGTAAAAAAATCTGAGAAATCAGATCTACAACGAGAATATCTCGGTATTTTCCGTGTCAAAAAAATTCTCAAGAAATTCAAGTCTGAATATGTACACGTCGACACTCACTTCCTCCTTCGTTTCTATGACAATGGAAGATTTTCCCCAGTTGACCCTTTTCTTCACAGAAATAATTTCTTTGAAACCAAAAATGAAATCCTCTCCCACAATCGGAGAGAAAACCAGAAAATTCTCGGAAAGATACATCCTCCCGGTAATGTATCCCAATCCTATCCACATACTGCAAGGATAATCTGTCTCAATCAATTGTGCCCACTATAATTTGTACGTTTAAATATTTCGGTGACAGGATTTTTATTGCTTACAAAAACAATGAAAATTATATATATTATTGTTATTTGTTAAAAATCTGTTCGATAAGATTTGACGCGGTACTTACGCACTAGAAGCTTTTCGTTGATGGAAAACTTCGAGCGAAACTCGGTATCACGTTTAGAAACGTGGACTTCCGGTTTAGCCATGCTCTCAAATTTCAATAGCATAAAACTCAGTACCTATATACATATATATATACATCATAAACGCAAGACAAATTTTTTTTGTTAAAAAGCACAAAGTTTTTCTGCATTCAATGGAGGGATTTTTTACAGATTTCCTCAAGATGTAAAATAATGTACAGATGACGAATGTTTGTACATGGCATTTACAACGTTGTAGAGGGATTTTTCTCATGTAAAAAATATTTCGTGTTCTTCATATGTCAGAACTTTGCCAAAAAAATTATTACCTCTTGTTTCTCGGATTGATCCACGCCAAGGTTCAATAACTTCTGCAATAAATTCGTTTCTATCCAGCCCCAATCTGTTCTTATCTCATCTTCGCGATTCGCCGTTGCGACGACTACATGTTCTGTTGGGGATCTGATGTGATCAGAGTCTTTACATTTTGAAAGTGTGTGGGTGGGTTCTGTGACAGAGGACTTGGAGTTCGTTGTGAGCTTTGCCGCGATGTCATAAAGTTTCTGTTGTACGAAGGATTGTTAACAACATTTTATTTTATGGCGAAATGATGGGACATTTTAGAGTGATTATCGATTACGTCCACAATCTTGCATCACAAGGGTGACGATCAAGGACTAATCACATCCAGTTCAGACTCACCTTTTTAAGATGATCCTGAAGGTAGATTTGTCCATACCAACAGAAACAACATCCTTTGACAGTTCCAAGAGAAAGAAGTCGTTTTCGTTCCTCACCTAACACATCTTAATCTGCCCATATGATCTATTGTCATTCGAAAAGACTGACCTCCCAAAGAAGTCTGGACGTGGATATGGGCTTGGGATGTATCCACATAATGATACCAGCCGATTTCGTAGCTCTGTCGCGCGTATGATTGTCCTGTGGCTCTTTTGAATGGTGGCAGCAAAATCGGTCTTCGTCTACAATTACCCAGGACAAAACAAATAAATCAGCTTTTGTTCAATTAATTAAATTAATTTATTTTTGTTGCTGAAAGTCCCATGCTGCCCACGAGACGGAATTTTGTGGCCGAAACTACGGAATTTTTATTTTGGTGATATCTTTCCTTTGAAAAATAAATGAAATTTGACTATCATGATGTGTCTTTATGAGTTCTATCTTCTGGTATGTTATTGTATCCAGATATGTGCTAAGAGTGGGGTGAATAAGAGGATACTCTTATATATATTAACATGAACTAATGCATTAATTCTGGAACAGATTGATAATATTAATTACTGGGGCATAATTTTTTGTATGGCTTTCCAAAATAAGGAGCAACTGTGATCAATTATTGGACATTCACAAAACAAAAATGTACGGATGTACAAAATAATACTAGAGAGCATATTTTTTTTGACGATTTCTCTTTATTTACACTCTCTACCTTGCCATCCCCATCAGATACCACACCAATCCAGCTTCTGAATGGCTCATAACCTTGCATTGAACCTTTCACAATATCTATATTTGAGCATATCTCTGCAACTGATGTCAAAAACCTTGGTCAAAAATACTGCATATTGCTAAACCCTAATCTGACCCAAGAGTTTGATCCAACCCAAGAGTTGGATTCAAATCCAATTCATGATTCTGGGTCAACCTAAGAATGATCCACAAGAGACACGATTCGCTTGTCGATGCCCGACCAAGCGGATTCTTATATATATTAAGTGGATCATTCTACAACGGCACCATGACGAGTGTGCTAAAGTCATTTTTGCCGTTTTAGGTCCGCTGCATCGACCCTCATCCATGTTTGATGCTGTTATTATTCAAGTGATTTTAAGAAGTGGGTTCGAATTACGCGCTCAAGAGGCAAAAACCCAATGGATGTGCTCTCGTCTGGTATTTCAACATCTTATTAGTTTCCTTGGTGGACTGAGATTGATTCCAATAGGTGTGTAGATTATGGAGAGAGGTGTCCGACAGAGTATTCCCATTTCATCGTCAGTTGGATGTAGATCGAAGATTGGACGAGTTAAGTGTGGAGCGCATGCTGACAGTATATCGTTCGATCAGAGATCTCCATCAGGAGATCTGTTTGGACTTTACAGAAATTCCTCATTTCTACAGCTACACAGAGGCAAAGGTAAGAGCAAGGATATATATGATGTGCTCGTAACATCTCGTAGGCTTGGAAGAATGTCGTGTGCGTAAACAAGGACAAGATTGGTGTGGTCTTCAAAAACACGACACCTTGGACAGAACCAACTGAGGCCAATCTTTTTGGAGCTGTCAGACATTTGACCAGTGTGAGTCGAAACGTGTTGTCGCCAACATCGAATTATAATATTTATGTCGCTGTTCAGGAGATGAAAAGAAAGGGGTATCTGGTCATGCTGTGCACAGTCATGCTGATAACTGAGGAATGCGGTGGGAATACTATCGTTCCATTATATCCAACATGGGATTTTGGACGTGCGACAGATATGGAATTTTATTCGTTGGACTGGTGCAGATCTCTAGAGTATAATACAGATGACATATTGCACCACGAGATATC
>KV921128.1:0-14345 GCA_002081555.1 Protostelium mycophagum | reverse complement strand
GAATTTTTTGTATCTTATTGTTTATTTACAGAGGCAGTTGCTCTCTATCTGGTTTCTTAGATAAGATTTGCATATTGTAGTCTGAAGAATTGTTTTATCTATAGATAACTCCACCAAAATTCAGCTACAAAACTGTTGCCAGCCCAAAAGCAAGAAATCAAAGATAAGAACAATTGTGTGAGTTGTTAATACAAGAAGTATATCTTTAGTAAAAGTCCAATAAATCTCTTATTGGAGAGATACAGAGGTTCGCTGGTGCTCTCTCATCATCCTCCCAAATTGCATTTTGTCTCTTTCTCATGTGCCTATACGGTGGCTGAACACAACAGTTCATTCTTCCAAAAATAGTATTATGTCCTTGGATGCCTATTGTAGAGCAAGGGGTCTCCACGGGTGAGTGTGTGGTGAGTGACGTGGCATTGAGGTGTAAGACATCATCCCGTGTTATTTGTACAGCTGTGAACCATTCTTCTTGTGTTGTGACATCTACCCAGTCCTGGTCCTCATCTTTGTATCTAAATTGGAATTCAGCAGAAACTTACAAAATACAAACAATCTCACTTGAGGCCAAGGTGGGACGCGGCAATGGTGTGCTGGAATAGTTCAGATATCTTCCCTCTTATTTGTGAGAGCGAGAGGTTTTTCTGAACGATTATACGCCTGAAGCTTCCTTCCAAATGTATCTTGAGTTGCAGGTTCTCTGTAACCATGCTCATTCTTTTTGAGCTGAATCGCTGTTCATGTTACTTCCGGAAGTCGCGCCTTTCAAACAAAAAGAGAAGGCTGTGCAGTGTCATTTTGGACGGAAAGTGCTGGAGCTCTTTTGAGATCATCTTTGTGAAATTTCGCTTGTATAAAAAAAACGGAATTGCGGTGAATTGGGGGAAGTCAAAATCCAACATCACCACGCCACGAGAATGCACGCACACGACGAAAATATAGACGGTGAGTAGATGAAAGATTCTCATTTTTTGATGCAAAAATAAATCACTACATGACGATCGTCCAGACGAAGAAGATACCCAAGTTACAGAGGAGGAAGACGCACAATTAGGTAAGTTATCTCTTGGTTTGATGCCTGAAAAATGATCAGATGATTTCCTGAACAGCCAAAATCCTGATGTGCCGATTGTACTCGTGCCAGGAGTGCAGGGAACTGAGTTATATTCTAAAGGAAAGAAGATTTGGGCTTCTACTCGACAAGTAAGACTTACGTTCTGTAGGCTGTGATTTCGTCATCGCGCTGAATTGATTTTGAGGTTCTCAACATGCAGAGTTCTTCTTTGGATTTACCTTTAGAATGGGAGACCGTGCTTAGTGATCCTGAAGATCCACACGGCTACCGAACATGCAGACAGAAAGAGGATGGTATCGTGGCCGGGAACATGCTGTTACACGTCGCGAGGGTCAGTACTGAAACCTTCGGCTGTTGTTGAGAGAACTACAGGCACCCATCTACAAGAGGTTCATCAGTCGCTGCAAGAAATCAAATAGAACGTTCTACGAGTTTCCTTATGATTGGCGACGCGATCTGAATGAGAGTAAGTTTATTTAATGTTTGGTGATCGTATTAATACGATCACCTTGTCGATCTGATTTACAAGATAAATTTTTTCTGAACAACGACAGCGACGTTTTATTTAATACAATTACTGAAGAGGGTATATGGTGAGACTGGAAAACCAGCACAAGTGGTGGGGCACAGTAATGGAGGCCTCATTGTCTATGCCGCCTTGAATGACCCTGAAAACACTTACTTATTCAATTCGGCTCTTTTTATTGGTAAGTCTTGAAATATTGATGAAATTGTTCAAGATAATAAATATTTTCTGATGAGAAATAATAATAAATCATTTAAATGGAAAAGGCACACCCTTCAGGCCTATGGTAGATTTCCTCGAATTCATGCACATGGGTGTCCCAACAGGTTGCCCGTGTTCCACCTAATCGAAATCTCTAAGGAATTCAGGGTTAAACAAACACATGCTGGACCAATTCGTGATATTTTCATTCTGTTCAGCGGGTGTCTTTCTGCCTTTCGCAAACGATTCGGGAATGTATAGGTACAAAAAAGCCGAACAATGTCAGTCACACCCCACCACACAGCCAGAATGTGTTTTACAAGACATCAAAAAGCAGTGAGTCGTGATCTTAGCATATATGTGAATTAATCTATTTTTACAATTGAAAGTTTGGAATAAATTTCATATGCCGAATCTATTTTGCCTCAGAAGTCACCGAAACCTCTGCTTTCATTTAAATATCTGTAGAGACGCAGAGTGTGTTTCAGAAGCAAGCTTCTTGGAGAAATGGTGGTTTATTGAGCCAGCATTTTTGGATTTCTACGATATTTCAGAATGGCAGAAGAATAAAATCGGTATTTATTCACTGGACTACAAGAATTTTCCGTGGAAAATCCCATCGGGAAGGGACATTGATCAAGCTCTACGCGATCATTTCGAGTAAGTTTCCGGGAAAATTCTGAACTGGTTCATTTTGACATTTTTGACAGGTGTGTTGTGGCGCAAGCCAAAGTATTTTGGAGTAGAATTATTTATAAGGCAGAAGTAGCATATCCGCCTATTGCATTGATATACACTGAGGGCATCCCCACATTGACCAGAGGTAAGCGTTGTAGACTCGTTTGTAGAAGTTGAAATCCTCGTCGTACAGCATATGTGACGATTTCACAAAACCAAACACCATCAAAACTGCTTTTATTTTAGAACTTTGGATGTTGTGCACTTTCTGAACGAATTTAGTGCTACATAATGGACCACATTCGACACGGGGATATGACCTGAAAACTCTTCCAAAAGGTAACGGAGATGGTAGAGTTCCGGTCTCGGGTTCGACGAACATCCCCGACGGTAGTTTTTTTCATTCCCAATATTCTTTTTAGATGTTGCAAGAGGCCAGAACCTTACTATGAATAATATCTGAGTGATACCAGGAGTACCCCATCTTATATATCAATCACATATAGAACATATCTTTCTGATGAATGATCCAAATTTGATGTGTTTGATGGAGCGTTTGGTGTCCTTCGGTGGGAACCGAAATTGGTACAAAGATGTAGAGAATCTAGAAGAGCACCAGCCTACCGTGAGGCATATGGGGGTCAGTTTTACATCGTTGTAGATGTCTTGTTTTAATCTGGTTCAGGCATTATTGAAAATACGGGCCATGCACAATTCTATTAAGGTTTGATTCATCTCTTACACCTCAATTGATTTCCTTCAGTTATTTTTGCACAACAAAGTTCAGGTCCCATTGCGGTTAAGACATCAGGAGAGTAAGGCAACAGTACACCCATCTACAACAGCGTAGAATAAATAGTCTTCGAAAATTCAATATTCACGGATTTATACTTACGAAATCATCTTGTACTACAACGTGTCATAAAGTTTATTCCATAGAGATGTGTCCAATCTTTGCGATACAGGTTAACAGTTGATTTGTGTCCGGTCTGTTGGATGGGTTTGCGTCCAACATCGTGTTGATCAGTACAGATACGGCGTGCGGCAACACCGGCATCGTGGGTCTTAACCCTCTCTTGGCCACGTGGAAAAATATCTGGTAGCTCTGCTTGAGATGTGGGTGGTCACTGTACGGCTGTCTATATTTCCCACTCATTTTTCTTGCAGCAATTTCCCTGTGCATTTTAATGAAATGGTTTTGCCAAAAAATAGCTGAAGGTCGAATGATGATTACCAGAAGACTATGCCGATCGAATAAATGTCACATTTAGCAGTATAACTTGATCCTCCATACAATTCTGGAGCCGTATAGTTGTAGGTCCCACATAGCTTTGTCATGGTGTGCTTGTTCTCTGGTGTATATGCTCTTGCCAATCCTAAAAGATGTCAATGGTTGGTTCTGTGTACATTCAAACTTGTCGCTTGTGATTTCGCTGCAACAACGGTACAAGTCTGACGATTAAAAAGTCTTACCAAAGTCACAGATTTTAAGTCTTCCTTTCTGATCCACGAGGATGTTTGGGGACTTTAGATCTCTATGAAATATGGGTGGATCAGCACAATGCAAAGCGTGCACTCCCAACACCATCTGTCTCATATAATTGATACAAGTCTTCCAGCTGACTTGTCCTTGTGCTCTGAGAACCTCATAAAGTGATCCTTCGTTGCAATATTCCATTATAATACATATTCTGGGCTCCAAACACGCGCCAAAAAACTGTACCACATGAGGTGACCGGATCATGCTGCATCACATTAATCAGATGTTCTGATGCTGTGAACGATGAAAAGATACCTCATTGCTTCGAACTCCTTGATAAATTGATCATGTACACGGTCCTTATGTTGATCCCGAATCACCTTGATTGCCGCCTAAAACATCAGAACAATTCGAAATAAATAAAAAACGGATGTACCTGTCTTCCCCTTAACCGCCCCTCGAACACCATTCCACTCGTCCCCGCACCAATCTCCCGTATGAATTCCACGTCACAATGTTCCACTTTCCAATCGTAACCCTCATTATTGTCACGGCGTGATGTTGTCTTGGCCACGATCTCGTTCAGACTGGATTGCAATTTGTCGATGTTTTCGACTTCTTTCTGTGAATCAAAAGAGTCTATCGGGGTACACGGTGACCCTCCCTTTGTTGTAGCCCTGTTCATCCCCTCCAAAAAGTTTTGTCTGGAGATGCGGTCTGAAACTTTTAATTTATTTGGAATAATAATAATAGTACCTCGCAGTGTAGCCCATCCAGTTTTCAATTTTGCTGTACTCATTTCGTCCATCTCAAATTTGGATGACAGAATGTCAATCTCGTTTTCTGACATCTGACACAATGTCTCTACCCACTGTTCCTCGCGGATAAATGATTCACAGTGCTCCTTCAATCCATACTCAAAAGTCCAATCTTGAATTTCTGGATTGTTCAATTCTACACCAACGTTGTTTGAAAATTCTATCCGAAATACCTTGAATCTTGTGCAGCGAGGAAACTATGTCATGTTGGTTCGTGAACCTCGCCCAATCTAATGCAGTCCTCTCGTGTACATCATCTCTGTATGATATCAGTATGTGACACCACAAATTGGAGAAGGTTCTCCAGATGACGTACCGGATTGACAGGTCAGCACCCGCCAATGCCAATATCTTGATCACATCTCTGACTCCCAAGTGCACGGCCACATGTAACGCGGTCTCCCCGTTTTTGTTTTTATGGTTCACATTACCGCCGCTGCTCAAAATGAAATCGACCATCTCGACCCTGACTCCCAGGTTGGATACCGCCTTGTGAATCGGGTATTCGCCATTGTTGTTGCCTATGTTTAACACGTTCGGGTCTGTGCATTATTATTCATCTAGACTGTTGCAACAAGCAATACCGACTGAAATATCCTACCTCTATTCAGCAGAATCCTTCCCATAGATTTAACATCATTTGGCTTGGAGTGTTCTGCCCACACGTGAAATGCGGTGTTACCCTCTAAATCTACAGCATTGATACATACATCTTCTATATTCATAATACTCTCCAAGTTTTCCTCAATTCCTCCCGCAGCGACGTAGTGGATCACTATCAAATTCAGTCCCAGCCCACAAACAAATCGCATTGTAGCGCAATGACGTAATCATTGTTGAATTGTAGAAGCTCGCTCACCAGACCACCCGTTGATCTTATCTACAATATTTATATTCCACTGAGGGTTCGCTATGTACATATCTATTATCATGCCGACCACTTCGGTGTTGTTGCTCTGAACAGCCAGATGTAGAGGATATCCCACGTTGTAGACGGGCTCCTCCATGACGTCTCGGGTGATGGAGTCCAGAGATATCTCGATCTGTTTCATGTCTTCGGCGAGTATGGCGTCACAAAATATTTCACCAAGTGTGAGGCTGCTGAGACAATTCGTGCCGTCGTTGGACCCATCTGAACTTCTATTGAAATCAAACCATCTCTGCGAAATTTCAGTGGATTCATGCTCATGATGTCATATTTAAGAATATAAATTACCTTTTCGCTTTGGAAGATGATGGTGTACTGCAATAGTAAGTTATGTGTCGCGGGGTTAAAAATCTAAAAATAGAACTGGTAACTCACTTTCATGTCTTGGAAGTAAGGAAGATATTCGAGCACCGTCCTATCGTTCTTCAACCTCTTCAAGTTCCAGGAGGAACCTTTCCTCGCGTACAAATCGAAATGCTCACAAGGGCCGTTGTATTTCTTCTGTATCTTCTTCTTTGTTTCGGCGATGGTCCAATAGGGGAACACCACAGTGCTGTGGAGAATGTCAAATCCTGTAAATACCCACAATAAACATTACTTGAGCGTGAACTGGTTGGACACGACAGTGATATTGATTGGCATCGTGCCCCTCACATCGTTGTCTGTATCTTCTTCTTTGTTTCGGCGATGGTCCAATAGGGGAACACCACAGTGCTGTGGAGAATGTCAAATCCTGTAAATACCCACAATAAACATTACTTGAGCGTGAACTGGTTGGACACGACAGTGATATTGATTGGCATCGTGCCCCTCACATCGTTGCGTAGATCAGGTTGAGAGACGCTCTTAGACAGCATCAAGCCCCCTTCGTTCCAGGAACCGTTGGAAGACGCCGAACTACAACTGGCTATGTCGGCGTCCGACATCTTCGTCGTCGTCGTCTTGCTGCGGATAATGTCTGCGTATTCGGCGATTGAAGGAACACTGGACCCGGAAGTGTTCCTGCGCATCGTTCTGTTGTTGTGTGGCGTGATGGTCCTCCGTTGCGTCTCTCTGTTAACGGCGGACATCATCTTGAGTTGATTCTGAGCCTCTGCAAACTGCTGCTCCAGTTTGGTGTTGTGTTTTTTTTGTTCGGCGAGTTCTTCGAGGGAATGGTTGTGCTTTTCTTGGAGGACGTCGAGCGAGGTCTTCAAGCCCTCGATTGCGGCCCACAAATGTCGGAGTTCAGAATCCTCTTGATGATGCTCATTAGCTACTTCTTCGAGCTTCGACTAAAATACTCAGCCTTCTTTAAATGATGAAGATGCACGATGTACAGCGACGAATGTGATGTAAAAATTTCGGCTTTGCACGTTTGTGTTCATCTGTGTGTTCCGAAGAACTGACCTGCCGACTGAATTGCAGCCCATATCTAGAGGACGACTGTCCGTTTTTATCTCTGAGTGTCGGCAGTTGTTTACATCTTGCTGCTCTTTGGAGCGCGGGTGATGTGGGCCTGAATTTCTCCGAACTAGTGTTTTCTTCTCTCATGTTTTCTTCGTATCGTGCGTAGCGTTCGTGCGTGTGTTGCTGTGTCTATTTGAATGATTGGTGAGGAGGGATGCACCTCTTCCATCGTGCGGTTTCCAAATTTGAAGTTGGTGGAATTTGCGGTCTTTTTTTCGGATTTCTGAATCCACATGGAAGCTGATGTGGGTGATTGACATTGTCGTGATGCCAGAATAGAACACCATCACTTCTGTGCGTCTTCCCGCAGACCACCCCCGATGTGTATCATGTTTCCGATGACAATGCCCAGAGTAAACATCTTGTTTATAGAGTGTCTTTATTCTTCCTTAGATGGTGAAGGTGGAGCTTATCTTGATATCGCGGCTGCTGCCTCCGACGTACACAGTGTACATACCGGGGACGTGGACCCACTCTTGCTTCTCCACGTTCCAAACTGCCAGATCCAGAGGGCTGAGGTTCAGGGTCACGGGGACGGTGGCACCTCTGTTGACAAAGACTCTGTCGAATCCCTTCAACTGCTTGGGGGGCTCCTCGGCAGCGTCGGGGAAGCGCACGTATAGCTGGGCGACCTTTTCTCATCAGCTACATCACATCAAGATCCGAAAGAGGTTACCTCGTGTCCGTCTCTGCTTCCTGTGTTGCTAACCTTAAACTTGGCGGAGACAAAGGTGGTGTCGCTGTCATCAGCGGAAAAGTTTCCGGGCATTTTGGAGACAATGAGGCTGGAGTAACCAAAAGTGGTGTAACTCAGGCCAAAACCAAAGGGGAAAGTGGGCTCGATGTTGTTTTGGTCAAAGTGGCGGTAGTCAATGAACAGTCCCTCGCTGTAGTCCACCTACACCGTCTCAAAAAATTGTGACGTCGACAATCTATTTAAAATGGAAAACGTCACACCTGTGGGACCTTGGCGTCAGACTTGTAGACGATTTCGGTTCCGTAATCTTCTTCATTCTTGGCGATGGTGTAGATCAACCTGCCGCTGGGGTTTACGTCTCCGAAGAGGACGTCGACAAGAGAGTTTCCAGACTCTTGGCCGGGGAGACCTGCCATGATGACAGCTGACACGTTGGGGTGGTCAATCCAAGGCATCAAGACGGGTCCGACAGAGTGGATCACCACGATGGTGTTGGCATTCTTGTCGGCAACAGCTCTGATCTACAACTGTCAGTATTTTGACGTGGGAAATTAGATGGAGCTGTCATGCCACACCACGCAAGATATTTTTCACCGAAAAAGATTCTCATATGAATGAAACTCACGAGGTCGTCACCAGAGTGCCAGAGTGACATGTTGTTGCGGTCACCCTCATTTCCTGCCACAGTGAGGTAGTCCTCACCAGAGTTGGAGTTTCCAAATACCAATGCGTAATCTGCAGCGGCGGAGGCGTCTCCGGCACGCTTGAGGTCAAAGTCGTCCAGAGCAAAATCAACGGTCTGGCCGTTCTTTCTAGCACGTGCTTGGATAGCCTCGAGAGGCTAAAAATAGGTCAAAATGTGTACACAAAATGATGTGGAAATTTCGATGAAAACTCACGGTGATGAGGTAGGGGAAGTCGGTGGTTCCGGAACCCCATCCTTGGGCGAGGGTGCCATCATCACATCCGTGGTCCACACAAGTGTTGGCTCCATTGTGAGCTGGTCCAGCGTCGGATCCGATGAGGGCAAAAGTGTACTGCTTCTGTCCCTGGGACATGTCAGTCGTCATGTCAGACGTCCATTGAGATGTCATAAAGTCGATATGACGTCATGACCACCGGCACAGCCGCCACTGAAATATAAAAATAGATCACCGACCGTTGCATCAGAAAGAGGGAGGACGCTGTTTTTGTTCTTCAACAAGACATTAGAGGCGGCACCTATCTGTCTGATGATCTTGTGGTGATCACCGCTGACTACAACGTGCTTGCCTTCAGTGCGGTTGAAAGAGTTAAAGTTGACGTCGGGGAAGTTCTGGGTTGGTCAGAATATTATTCAGACAAAGAGTGTGTACCTTGTCTTGACCGAGGAGGTAGTGAGGGGCGAGGATTCTGACGGCCATGTCGTTGAGTCGGTCTTGTGAGACTTCTCCCTTCTTAAGAGCGAGGGTCAAGTTGGCACCGAAATAACTGTCGTGGCTTCCCATAGTGATATCTCCGGGCATTGTCATATCGAGACCGGCGTTGATGGACTTGGATCCGGACATGGTGGCGGACCAGTCACTCATGACGAATCCTGAAATTTCTCAGAACATTCTGTGAAATTTCGGGGAAATTTCTGACCCTTGTAGTTGAATTGACCCTTCAAGATCTGGTTGAGAGATCTGTCGTTCTCGCATGCGTAAGTGTTGTTGACCCTATGATATCTCAGTTTTTTGTACATAAATGATAGATCGACCATCTACAACGAGCAAAACTTACAAGTTGTAGGCACACATGAAAGAACCGACACCAGCTCTAACGGAGTGGAGGAAGGGGAGTGCGTACAGCTCGTGGGTGGCACGGTCGTCCATGTTGGAGCTAGATGTAGTTCTGTAGTGCTCCTGCTCGTTGGCGATGTAGTGCTTGGCGTTGGCCATCTACAACGATCAGTTTTACAGTGTTGTAGATGAGGTGAAGACTCACAACACCCTGGCTCTGGACACCCAAGATGCTCTGTACGGCACACTGAGAGGTGAGGTAAGGATCGGCACCAAAACCCTCCCAGTTTCTTCCTCCCTTGGCGACTCTGGCCTGTATGACGTCATCATTATGTCACATGACATCACACAAGACACCATGTCGTGGTTATGACATCTCATCTTCGTCCTCGCAGCAGAAAAGATAAAGTCGCGAAATTTCGATGAAAATTCACCAAGTTCATCATGGGGGTGAGAGCGATGTTGACCCCCTTTCCGCGGTACTCCTGTCCCATAGCAACAGATCTTGCGTAGATCAGATCTCTGTCCCAAGTGGTGGCAGCGTTGATGCCTGTACAGACTCAGAAATTCCGGAGAAATCTCGGGGGTTTACCTGCGGGGAAAGCGGAGGCGTGGTCAGTGAAGCGAACTCCGGTTGGGGAATCCTGAAGGCAGTAACCAGGGAACTGTAAAAATAAATGAAGAGGACACTTGTATGAGATGTTTGTGTAAAGAAGTGTCCAGCCCTTCCTTGGAAATGCAAATATGAAATTAGCTGGGGGATGATTTATACCTTGATAGAGGGGATGGCAGCGATGTTACCGACACAAGGTCCGTTCATCCAACCAATTCCAGTGACGAGAATGACCTAACTGTCTTAGAAGAGATGACTCACCTCTAGCTCACCTTCTCATCCTCAGTCATGTTGTGGACAGCGCTTGCTGCCCTGGTGTAGGCGGCCTTCCATGCTTGTTCAGAAGTAAAAGGATCTGCAAAGTCAGGTCTTGTCAACGAAGACATTACTTACGATCTCCAACAGCTGCACCAGAGGCGGCAGAACGGAAGACCTCCTTGGTGGGAGCAGATTTATGTCTGAAAGGAATGTTTTGGTGGGCCATAACGGCGACAGCCAAAACGGCTAAGCAGAGACTGAGATTCTTCATTCTGTCTTTGTCAGATCTCGATCTCTATAGAATGATGATTACCTACGTGAAGTTTCTCGAGCGTGGCCGTTCGTGTGTTGTTCTGAAATAATGAGGTGAACTTGTAAACAACTTCTGACTCGTTCTCGTTCAGGCGGGCGTTTGTTATGCTGGTTGCCGTGTTTGACACTCGCGAAAAGAAATCAAGTTATTCGATTTTCTGACAGATGATGCAGTGCAAACTCTAAGGGGTGTGTTGATGTCTTTGTCGGTGATAATATATGTCGTTTGGAACTCGCGAGTGGATCTCTTTGAAAGTTCCATCCTGATTCCACATTTGTAAAATTTGGCGACGTCATCGATCAGCATGTTGCGTGTTTCTCATATCTCCCGCTCTCCTCTCATTGGTGGCACACAGTTAAGGATGATGTCTACGACTTCTAAACAAGCAGGTGAATTCGGATGTTTGACTCCAAATTAACAATATTAGAACCGATAGTGTCTGTCAATTGGCTGAAAGACAACTTGAAAAAGACTAAAGTAATTGACGGATCATGGAATCTGAATGACCCAAGAGATTTTCATGGACTATTTCTGAAGTCTCGTATTCCAGGGGCTGCATTTTGGGACATAGACAAGCTCGCAGGTTTCTAATCTTTATTTTCCTAGATGTTCAAGTTTCACAGATAAATCAACAAATCTCCCTCACATGTTACCATCTCAAGAGCTCTTTGAGAACACGGCCAGATCTTTAGGTATATAGATATATAGGTATATATAAATGATGAAGATTAGGAATCAACAATGACGATCATGTGGTGGTCTATGATCAGACTGGCTTTTATAATGCCTCAGCCAGAGTCTGGTGGACTTTTAAGGTATTTAAATTCTTTTACTTTCGTTGTCTCTGAGCTTTCGCACATTGCATCTGTTAAAATAGATAGAGATGAATACATTAATACATCAATTGTTTCTGACAATAACAAAACACAATATAATATTATAAATATAAAAAATGATTAAAAAATAAAGGTGTTTGGTCATCACAATGTCAGTGTCTTAGATGGTGGATCAATGAAATGGGTGGCACAAAATTATGAGACAGAATCTGGTCCCTGGTCAGCCCCTCAAAAGGTGAGAAGTCAGTCTGGTCATCATGATGACGTCATACAGTCCGTCTACAACGCCACATTCCAGCCCAATCTCGTTGTAGATATAGAGCAAGTATCACGTGATCTGTCAGCAGGAACTACAGTTGTAGATGCTCGCCCCGCTCCAAGATTTAATGGAGAAGTGGACGAGCCAAGACCCAACCTGAAAAGAGGCCATATGCCTGGATCAATGTCAGTTTCATTTTTTTTTGGCGCCAAAAGGAGAATTCAAAAATCAAAAAGAAATACTTTCTCATACTAAGGAATGAACAGAAACGCACCTGGGCTCAGCGTGTTGAAAAAAGAAAAGGAAACAGACACTTTCTACTCCTTCAAAACCCCGAGCGAGCTTCAAAAATTTTTCAAGGGAATTGGGGTGGACACAGCACAGGACCACCGCGTGGTAACTTCATGCGGCTCAGGTGAGTGTCATCTTGATACCCACGACACTCATGTCGTACAGGCGTCACCGCGTCAGTCACTTGCGTTGCGCTCCACTTGGCGGGAAATAGGAACTATTCTGTTTATGATGGTTCTTGGACTGAGTGGGCCTCTCAGAGCGCAGAAAGACCAACAGAGATTACAAAGAAAGAATAAAGTTGTTCACGACCCACTGAGTGTTTCACAAACTGCATTCCTCAGCACATGACATTATCCTCTGCCTTCTTCCATCGAACACGCTCAAGTGAACTGCTCAAGATCTCATCAAATTTATTTTATTTATTAAAGAACTGTGCGCAACTTATCATCGGCTTCAAGAAACAAATCTAAAGTCGAATCAGAAGTGCTTTTTCTTGCGCAGGAATAAAGAAGGATAAGCTCTATTCGACTTTTTCCGCTAGTTATCTGCGCATAAATAAGTGATTTGGACTGGGCAATTTCACAAGAATTTCACTCTTTATTTCAAGTGAAATTATGGGTCTCCGTTTTCGACTCTACTTTTTTGGGGTGGCTGGACAGGGTCAGTGGTCACGATGTCATGAGATGAGTTGGTGATATCTTACCCTTCTTTGTGGGTGTTGCCGATGTTTTTGTGGTGGTGGTTTTTGGTGCAGAAGTTGTTCTTGTTGGTGATGAGGTGGCTTTTGTGGCTCCTGCTGTCTTTTTCAGCTTGACTGCTGAGGGGTCAAACATGGGCATCTACAACCAGTTAGTTTTGTCAAATCATTGAATTTTCATTGAAATTTCCGTCTCACCATAGGCCCAGCGGATTTGGTGGCTGTACATAGTCAGAAATATTGGCAGAATTCAGACATACCTGCTGTACGAACTTTGGGTGCTTCCTCAGATTTGGTACTCTTCTCGGTAGTCTTTTCCACCTTATTTTTCCTGGAAATTTCTTCTGATGTCAAGGTTTTCACCGTCTTGAATCTACAAATGTCACTCGATTTACACGAATAAAAATCAAATGTGCACCTATTTTTAGGGTCTGTCGGGGGGGTCTTTTTGGATGTGGGTCTCTTTAGCGTTGGGTGATCCAATTTCTCTCCACTCTTTGTCAGATTCAAAAGTTTCTCCTGCTCTGTGTCAGAGCTTTTCGTTTGTCTCAAATAAATTTATATTTATTACAAATAAAATCACCTCTGTGGCTTCAGTGGGAATTTCTTCACTCTCCTCCGCGTTGTCGACATTCTCGACCTCTCCAGCTTCTTCCTTGATGATCGCTCAGAAAATGTCGACATTACAATCAGTCAAAAATACCTCTTTCTGATCCTCTTCAACATTCTCCTCGACCTCGTCGTCTACAACGGGTTCGCCTTGGTTTTCTTCAGACTCCTCCCTGGGTTCGACCTCTTCCTCTGCCTCTTCTTCCACTTCTACTTCAACGGATTCCTCGGCATCTTTCTGTTCTTCGGCATCTGTCTGTTTATCTGCTTCTTCTCTGGCGGCTTCAGCAGCTGCCTCTGCCTCTCTTCTCTCTGCCTCTTCAGCAGCAGCCTTTGCGGCAGCGGCAGCGGCTTCGGCCTCTCTCTTGGCCTTCTCCTCGGCTTCTTGCTTTGCCTTCTTCTCTGCTTCTTCAGCAGCCTTTGCGGCAGCAGCAGCCTCAGCCTCTCTCTTGGCTTTCTCCTCCGCTTCTTGCTTTGCCTTCTTCTCTGCCTCTTCAGCAGCAGCCTTCGCAGCGGCAGCCTCAGCTTCTCTCTTTGCCTTCTCTTCTGCTTCCTTCTTGGCCTTCTCCTCTGCTTCGTGCTTGGCCTTCCTCTCTGCCTCTTCAGCAGCAGCCTTTGCAGCAGCGGCAGCGGCAGCCTCCTTCTGTGCCTTCTCTTCTGCTTCCTTCTTGGCTTTCTCTTCTGCCTCTTGCTTGGCCTTTCTCTCTGCCTCTTCAGCAGCAGCCTTTGTGGCGGCAGCGGCTTCAGCCTCCTTCTGTGCCTTCTCTTCTGCTTCTCTCTTGGCTTTCTCTTCTGCCTCTTGCTTGGCCTTTCTCTCTGCCTCCTCCTTCGCAGCAGCTTCAGCCTCTCTCTTG
>MZNV01002132.1:0-12624 GCA_002081555.1 Protostelium mycophagum | reverse complement strand
TGTTGTCAACAAAGACGTTCTTGATCTTCTGGGCGACGGGCATGTTTGTTTTTTGGAAGTGAATAAATAAAGGCGTGTGTGTTGGGCGTTCGTGTGTTGTGAAAGTGAGAAGGTGAAGAGGCAAGCTGTTAAAGTTGATGCGAAAAGTCGCGTGAAATTCGGGTGTTGACATGAGATTTGAATAAGCGAAAAGTCGTGTGTTTCGGAGATCGTCTACAAAAAAACGAAACTTTCTAGTCTACAATGTCATTCGGCTTGCTGAGCTCTGAGCTTGTGAATGACTCTGCAACAATGGAATCTTCAAAGACACAGCATTTAGAGTGATGCAGCGCTCGGAATACTGAACTAAAATGAAGCCATTGTAGAAGGAATTTTCAAGGAATGAGCCGAGGGTTCAATTAATTGTACTCCCAACGAAGAGCCAGAAAACAGACAGCTCAGAAGGTGACAACAGATCTACTGAAGCTTGCTGAGCTCTGGGCTTTATTTGTGAATGACTCTAAATGCTGTGTCTTTGAAGATTCCATTGTTGCAGCATGAGTGATGCAGCGCTCGGAATCACTGAACTAAAATGAAGCCATTGTAGAAGGAATTTTCAAGGAAAGAACCGAGGGTTCAATTAATTGTACTCCCAACGAAGAGCCAGAAAACAGACAGCTCAGAAGGTGACAACAGATCTACTGAAGCAGCTTGAAGAATTTCGAAGCGACTAACTTGTCAAAACAGAACCTAAGACACTCCACGCCCGAAACACGATGATGAATGGTTACGATACTTTGACTCACTGCGTTATCCTCTGCTGGACAAAGAAAGACACGTTAAAACCAAATCACATCATGAAATACTTCCAGGTATGGATAGATGATCGAGTGATCTGACATTATTAGAAGAGGAAGATGCCAATCTACGAGATCAACCTCCTTTCGGACAAGTCTGCCGGTGTTGCCTTCCACAGCGCAGTACATGCCGAAGATGTGCTGCAGCAGTCTGATATCTACATCAATGGACACTTTTGTTTCGTAAGGGCATTCGAAGCCAGAGATGAGAAATCGAGGCTCAAATCGGTCGATGCATTTCTGTCCAAACGATCAAAGGTGCACATGAAGGAGGTAAAGCTTCATTTTCTACCGAGATTCTCAATTTTACAGGAAAGAGTGACCTCGGTCTGCACCCCTCTAAAGGTACAAATGAAAATCGTAATCACGTGTGTCTGTTCTGAAATAAATAGGCCTCTGTACGAGACAGAACGACCATAAAAAATGTCACTTCTCCCATTCTGGTAATTCTGATAATTTTATTTACCTTTCTCATTTTACAAGAAGAGAGAGAAGGCATGGAAGAAGATTATAGAGGTAGAACAGAACCCTGCCCAAGAAGCGGAAGATCCCCACTTGGATTGCTCTGTTATCAGCTTCAAAACAGAGGTGACCCCCTCGAGCGATTCCAGCGCCGTTTCGCCCTTCATTGGCTCAGAAACTGTGAGTACAGATGACTCCATCGACATCTCATTAGAATTCTCGTTCAACGAGCTGGGGTCCTCTATGGAAATCCCGGAGTCTTTTGTCGACACGACCATTTCATCTGTCGACACAACCCCTCCCTCTATCCACAAGCCCGAACAAAATCGCCCTGTCCGTAAGAGGTGGAGCGACGTCGTCACATCAAAGATTTTGGTCTTTCCAGAGCACACCACGCTCGAAGGGACAGAAGAGCCCGACCAGATTGTGCACGAGGAAAAGTTACCCAACGTCTTTGTAGACATCAAACCTTCCATCTGCCGCATCGACAACGCTCTCCAAGCCGATGATTTCTTGGAATTCAAGAGTCCAGATTTCCCATTAGAATACGCAGCGTTGTCTTCTCCCTCCACTTATTTAAGATATAATCTCAAGAGGAAAACTCCGGTATCTACAATTCCATCTACACCTCAATATTCACCCCTTTAGATGAATTATTTCCCGAATTATTTCTATGATGGGGAAAATGCATCAGTGTACAGTTTTGACAAAGAGATGCCCAGAATAGTCATTGTTCCACACTCAACAGACGCCAACGCCGCCTTCTCCATTATGGTCTTCTTAGAGGATATGTAAGTCACAAGTTTTCTTCACAAAAATTCAAGATCATCACCTGCATGCTCACTCTGCACAGTTGGGCTCCGCTGGTAAAATTCGAAGAGAACACTTTGAAGGTCAAACTGGTCAAGGCCGTGTTCTCCAGTTATTTCTCATATGAATCTCTCGGGGGTGTCTCTTGCAGCCAGCTACACATAGACCTCGCAGACAGGGATGTACAAGAAGTGACCGCGGTCTACAACGACAATCTGGTCGTCATCAGAGTCCCAGAGAAGACCAACAAGAAGACCCGTTCTACGGAATAAAGAGATCTCGACACATCATCTCCATGCTGGTCATGATCCGCCCAAGTCTTGAACAAAAGCTCACAAGCGGATTGAATATTGTATTGAGACATTATTTAAAGACATTCAGAGTTGCCGCTTCAATATCCACCCCTGTTCAGATCCATCGACCGGCTGAGCCCAAGTCCTCCAGGCTTTGCGAATATAGACTTACCAAAGAACTCAGCGACGGTGTTGAACCCGTCTGTAGAACCTTCCAGCTGCTTGAAAAATTGGTCGTGCTGGACCGCTTTCACCTGATCAACATGAGTAATGCATGTTTTGATTTTCCCTGTTATGGACATGGTGATGGACATGCTTTCATGAAAGATGTGTCTTTACCTCGAGTGACCTCTTCACTTCTAAAATCTTTCTGTTGTCTGGAGCACAGATGGGACATTCAGATTCGTTGTCACCCAAGCACCTCAGGTGGAAAGAATGCATGCACAAGAAGTGGACTGCGGGGAGGTCCAGTATGCTGGTACAGTAGGTACATTTGTTGGACTACAACGAGTCATTTTTGGACGTCTATACAGCACAAGATCACCTGGAATATCTTGGCGCTGGTCTTGATTTCTTCGATCTCTGCCCTCATCTTCTTAGTCTCTTCTTGATAGTTCTTTATGTTCCTTTCGTCCTCTGTGATGGCCTTGTTCTCCGCGAGAAGCTTTCTGACGATATAGTCCCTCACAATCTCGAGCGTTGCGGCTGACTTTTTGGAGATGTAGTGATCTCTACTGTAGAATCTTCAATAAATTTTGAAAATATAATATTACATTGAAGGCACTGTCCGATCTGCTTCTTGCAGTCCGCCTCCTTCTCTGCAAAGTAAGACAACACTTGCATCCATAAGTTCGTGTTGTTCTGTCTGTAGATAATCATTATCACGTTCAAATTTCAAAAAGATACTGACCCTCTCAGCCTGGATTCTTCACTGATGCAATAGTCAATTATGGGTTTGTACTCGTCGTGGTCCATGTGGTATTGCACGACCTGAATGTTTTTATTGTCTATACTTCTATCTTTTGATTGTGTTATGGATACGGCGCAGAGCGCCAGGCATTATTCTTTCACTTCTAATGAACCATAATCGACTATTGCATACTTCGTGAGGTAGATCCAACTTTTTGTATAGATCGAGTAATCCTTGGCCGAAGTTATGCCTCTTGCAGACGATTAAAGCCTCCTCTTTATTCAATCGACTCTGAGGACTTGTAATAAGCTCAAGCGCTTTCTTTTTGTATTCGCTCTGTAACATCATAAATTCTTTTGTGAAAAAAATTATTTTAAATTATAACGTTCAATTCTTTTGTAAAAATTTATTTTAAATCATAACATCCAATTCTTTTGTAAAAAATTATTTTAAATTATCACATTCAATTCTTTTGTAAAAAATTATTTTAAATATACGAATTTGTGATAAATAAATATCTTTAAGTAGATAAGAGACAATACCATTCCGTTCATCTTCTCGTCTGCGTTTATGGACCTCTGTAAAAATGTCATTTATTCATTCCAAAATAAAATAAAATCACCTCCTCGTCTTCGGAAAGATAAAATTCTAATAGAGACAAGTACACCGCATTGTTCGCGTTATTCCTTGCGATTATTGCCTCGAGAAAGACGATCGCCCACTTCACTTGGCCGATGTAGATGTGGATATAGTCCTCAGGATTTCCCTGAAGAACGGTCATCATGCAAATCTGGTGGGAAAAGTATTATTTTTTACGACAAGATTTTGTTGGAATAGTTGTGTCAAAATGTAGATTATTTTGTGGCTTGCACAAGATCACCAGAGTGTCTTGACGGCAGAGCCGCAGGCTGTTGTTGTGGCTCTGCCACATCAACAAACATCCGAAAGCATACAAAATAACTTGCTATAAAACATTGTGTGCAGAGGGAGATGAGGAGGTTGGTGGTTTGCTCCGGCCTGCCAAACACGAGGCTCTTTCCGTATTTCCTCATGTTCTTCTCGGCCTGCATAAATGAGTATTTATTATTCACAGATATTTGTGCAATTATCTTTGGATATAGTATATCATATTATTATCTATTCGAATCAACATTTCAAAGTTTTAAATGGATATCAAGACCTTGGGTCCTTCACTTTCATATGACCAAAACAACTCCACAAACCGTGCGATACAAACTCATCATAGTCATGTAAAATTGACCTCAAAAAATGGTAGTGTGGCAATGTAAGACAGAGCTTCATCATAGCCCTTCTGGTCCTCCAGCAATATCTTCAGGTACCACTCGTGTTCTTCGTGCCTCTTTGCGAGGTAAATCGCATGTTTGAAATATCCAGCCTGTCTGCAAGCTTTGATCGCCGTCTCGATTTCAAAGCTGAGCTCCGCGTCTGAGTCGTTCTGTACGGTGTGAGTGGGGTTGTGATATCATGGGAGGTAGTGACGTCATCGGGGGGGTGATGACGTCTTCAAAAAAATTGGGCGGGAATTTCGAAACAATGAGAGATCTGCCGGAAATTTTTTTCAATCATCGACAAGAATCTTTCCCCAGAAAAATCCACGAAAAACTCGGGAAAAATCCACGAAAAATCCACAAAAAATTCAGGAAAATTCACGGAAAAATCACCTTGATAAACTCGTCTAATTTCTTCTCGTCTTTTAGCTTGGTGTAACAGTTAAACAACAGTGTAGTGTGGTCCGCATTCGCCAGGCCCTTCTCGTGCAGGGCTTGGAGGTAAGAAGTCAAGTTGTGGATGCGCTGCGCGTCCAGGAATTTCCTGATTACGTATGAAGGTTCGAGATTCCCAATGGTTAAAATGTACTGGTTTATGGCCCCATCAAAATCACCCTTGGAGTAGAGGTGGTCACCATAGCGACGGTAGATGTCGACGATGGATGAGATGTCGTAGTTCTGAGATCTGTACGTCTGTCAGATCTCGTGATATATTGGTGTGATGTCGTTGGATTTTTGGGAAAGATATCTTTGTCATATACTTGTGTTTTCTACTGCAGCGAAGCCACAACAATGTCAAAAACTTTTGTCTAAGACGTGCGTACAATGGCTTGGTACAAACACACCACATGGCAATGTGTTGCGGCAAAGCCGCATCAAAAATACTACACCCGCAGCAGTAAACCACATTTCTGCTGCAGGAGCACAGAGTGGTGCACTGCGACTTTATGCAGTATTTTTGTGCGGCAATCGATACCATCTGCAAAAGTGAAATGTGTTGCGGCTTTGCCATCTGCGGCCGCCACAATACGCCGTATAACCCTTTTCCACAAAGACACAGACTATCATCTGCAGCTCTGCCACAAAAATGCATCACGGTATCAATATGCGCGGCAAAGCCGCGTTAAACCACACAGGCGGCCCCGCCATGAGAGGTAGAGACAACTTTTCCACAACAAAAACACAACCCACAACATCAAAAAATAAAACACACCTCGCCAGGTTGATCGCAACCGAGTATAAATTCTTCTTAAAGAGAGTCTCTAGCTTGGTCTGTGTGTCCTTCTCTTCAAGTTGAAAGAGTTGGTTCTCAGCTGTCAGAATGAATACGGAGCCCCACTCTGAAACCACGTGTGTGATGTTTTGGAATTTGTGCTCGAAGCTCCCGGCAATAAATCTGTTCTTTAGATCGTATATCTTCACCGTGTTGAACTATGGTATGTCAGGGTGGTCGTGTGAAACCACAAGGGGTTTTTCTACTGTAGATGGTTGCGGCAAAGCCGCAAAGAAAGTTGCTGGAGTGTTTTTAACTGTTTTATGACGTCTTTGCTGCAAGATAAGATATGGATCGTGGCAGAGCTATTTTTAGACATCTGGTCTATGAATAGAATTCTGCAGCAGAGCTGCAGAAGCAAATAGTCTTCAAGTCTTGTGCACACATAAAGGCAGTTTAACCCTTCTAAAACTCTGCAGAGACAAAGAATGTCCACAACGCCTCCAGCTTTGAGCTCTGCTGCAGAAGAAATTCTCAATCTTGCAGTGCCAATGCACAATAAAACAATTAATGCCACGTCACGTCATCATCAAACCGAGAAATACCCAAAAAAACATGTACAGCACACAAAATACATTATATATGGCGTTTCACATCACCAATTCGATTTTTCAAATTTAAAAATCCACAAATAAAATAAATTATATGTGCGTATCACATCACCAAAACATCTTTCGAGATTTTTAATTTTAAAAATCCTAAAAAAATAAATGTATCTTTCACAAAACCTCAGAAAATATTCCGAGACATCTCACCTTCGAGTTAGTCGTCTCCTGGCCCACAACGATGAGATATCCCCTGAACCAAGCCAAAGACTTCTTCTCGCCTTCAAACGCGAGACAAGCGCCTCTACCTTCTGGACCGTAGAAATACACGGCCTCCTTCTTACCCAGAATGAAATCTTGTCCGTCAGATAGCACTGAGCAGCCGATCTCACAGCCCACATCGTCCAGTGTGTCCCTTCTACTCTTATTGCTCAAGACATCGAAGAAGACGAACACCTTGTCGCTTCAGTTTGTGATTTTATAAATTTACTCAAATATGAATTTCCTTACAAAAATATATCTGGATTTTTTTTGGAGATATATTTTTGGTTTCAAATTTAATAAAATAAAAAAATACGTGATTTTTTTATTTTATAATCTTACTCAAATATCTGAATTACCTTGTCGTTTGTGGATGCAAATAACATTACACGGCCACTCTGTTCTCTAAAGGCGAGACCTGCGATGTATAAAGACAATATTATCATATTTATAATTATGGTATACCGGTAACAGGATTCGCCTTCTCCGTATTATACTTGACTTGACCGGCCACTCTGTCTCTCAACAGCGACCCTGATCATCATTAAAAAATATTCCATGATCGGTCATGGATGTCTGTCTCCCAATTGAATTGATCATGACATCAATTTCGGACAGTAAAGAGGTCCAGCTTCGCCGGTATGAAACTTGATCTCCAATGATAAAGATTGAGGTTCACCTTTGACCATCACGATGTCGCCATCCGCCAGACCCACGGCGATCTCTGTCTGCTCTCCCAGCTCGATCACTGTCAGTGCGGTGACCGTGACTGCATGTGTCGACTCTATCTTTATCGTTCTCATCAATTGTGGCTTATCATCATGCATCTAAAGAAGGTGTTGGTGAAACATGTAATCTTTTGTATCACTCTTTTTGTAATTCTGATTGAATGTTAAAGGTGGTCAATTTACCTTGTCGAGATTCCAAATCTTGATGGTTGGAGCAATTGTCTCTTCGTCATCGCCGACTGTAATTAGAAAGTTGGAAGATTTGAGCTGCTGACAGTGCGTCACCATCCTCTCATAACCTTGGAAAGAGATGGGAGTGTTGAAATCACGATCAAACATGTTGATAAATCCATTCTCATCTGGTCGAGTAAGAGTGCGTTAAAATGAGCCCTTATATTCCATCATTATGAAATTTACCTCCAAATGTGATTTTACCACGCCCACTCGTGCTACAGGTGATGATGGACCTCTAATCACGTCATTGATGACGCATAAGAGAGGACTTCTTACCTCTAATATACTGAGTCCCTCTACTTGTACGAGATCTTTCTCAAAGAACTGAAAGGTCTTCCACTGGAACATATCGGCTCGTGTGGTTTGAAAGTGATTTATTCGAAACATTTACGCACTCTCTACAACCCACATCTTCACAGCCAAACTTCATCACACACATGTTGGACCTGCTCGGATTTTCACAAAGCAGCTCTTGGCTCTTCATGCGAGAAAGAGCCAGCCGTGGCGAACTTGCTGGTCTTCCGCCAAAATCACATATTCATTGTACAGCAAGACATTTTTATTTGTGGGTTCGCTTTCTTCCAAACTGACGGGACGCAAATTGATCATTTTTTCACATAAAAATGATATTTAAATTAATCGCACCTTGCTCGGCCACGTGGATCTCCTGGTTGCGCCACCATATTTTAGAGGTGGAATCATCTCGACTTCCACCTCTTGGAGGAATTTTCCACAGAATCCTTGCGCAATGCAAGTCATAAAAAGGACTTAGAGCTCCGAGCAGCAAAATGAGTTCTATAGAGGAGGCCACCCGATTCATCACCACTAGTGTTGGTGTCAACTTTCCACCTGAGGACTTTGCACAGAATCTCAACTCCGGAGTGCTCCTTTGTCAGTGCGTGAATTATAAAATATTTATATTTAAATTCCACAGGATGATTAATAGATGTTGGCCGAACAGCGTTAAGAACATCATTCCGAGCACCAGAGCATTCAGCCAGCAGAGAAACATCACTTCTTACTTGTTGGCTTGTGACAAATTAGGTGTACATCAGAGATTCACTTTTGGGGTCTCGGACCTGTGGGAAGGAAAGAATCTGGACCGAGTTGCGAAGCAAGTTTTGACGGTGAAGAAGATCTATTTGAAGGTGAGTGCCATTTTGATGTCCGACAAGTTTTGACAGGCGTCAGTCTATTGGAGCCTCAGAAGATGTTTTCAACAAGCCGAAGAGATCTGTCCGAATGTCTGGAGTTTTACAGTGAGTATTTATTCTTTAATAATGTAAAAAACTGTGAAGAGAATGAGTGTGTAATCGTCTTAGGGAAGAACCACCTCAAAGTGCACCCGCCTTCCGAAGCAAACCCACACCCTACCCTTCCAGCGTCTACAACGAAGAGTACACTTCTTATGATGATAAACCTGACTTCTATAGGGATGACGCAATCCGTCACCTCGTCACTCCAACACCCCGAAAAAACAAACCAATAGACGAAGAAAGAGATGAAGTATTGCAACTATGTATGTTGAACAACTTCTAACCTAAATGACCTCTCTCAGCCCAATATACACTCACCAAAAGGGAGATTTCAAAAGCACAGAAAAGTATTGCCGCAGAAGCTCCGGCCTCAGAGGGAAACTCCATGATCATCACGAGAATGAAGAATCATTCCGCGCAACACTGTGCAATGTGCCCAAAGCCGATCACTTCTGGTGGAATACAAGGTCAGTTTCCACAGATTTTCGTGACTAATCACTAAATTGTACAGCGATGGGGAAGAAATGGCATCCTCAATGTTTCAATTGCAAAAAATGTGGAAATAACATGAGCCTCGCGAGGTACTCCGAACACGCGAATAACGTTTACTGCCAGAAGTGAGTAGTCAAAGACTTGCAACGGATTAAAAACATTCAGGTGTATTTATGGCCTGAACAGGACCCAAGGGGGCATGATCACAAAGGTGGCTGTCCGATAAGTCAGAATAAATTACTCACACTCTTAAACATTGCCGCTTTATCCACATTGAATTTACACCAAGGCCAGTTTGGCTGATGAAAGTCACAGGTTGTCCAAATTCATTATATTATAGAAAACTACGACAAACCCAAGTTAACGCCAACCCTTCTCCCGCATGTACATCTGAGCGGACATCTGCGTTGGTTTTCTTGGGCGGCTTGGAGAAGGGCTACTTCCCTCTATAATGTTCAGGAGAAAGACGGTGGAGATTCGACAAACGACATTGGATTGATGTGACCCACCTATCTTGTCATTTCTCAAATGAGGCTGAGGTGATTTTTGTGAAGTCCCATAGTATTCTGTGCCATCAGCAGATTCCACGAAGGCTGGCTGCTGAGGCCTTCGTGCCTTTGTGGTTGGTGATGATGCTGGTTGAAGATTGTAATGTTCCTTCTCAGATTTAGCAAGTGTGAATCAGTTGGTGGCTCACTTGATGAGTTGTCTTTGGAGGATCTGCCATGGGGCTGCGGAAGCAACCAACCAAAGCAATCCTCAAACTACAACGAGCGAAATTCATACGTGAAATTAATTTATTAAATCTTTTCCCCGAAGCCATGAAGATACCCACAAAACCCACACCAATGAACAATGATAAGGGTGTACTCTTATTGAGAATTTACATTCCACTCGGACACGGGAGCTGCTCAAGACAAGATGAACATGCTTGACTCTATTTCGTCCTGTTAAGAAGAGTTTATTGGCGTTTCCTCTCCTCGGCGACATCGTTCTCGTCCAGAAGTCTTAATTGTCCGGGAGCTGCGGTCTCGCCAGTGATGGCGCCTTTCACGACCTCTATAGCAGTTGAGATCTTTCCACGGCTGTACCAGTAGTTGATGCTGTCAGCCTTGACCTCGATGAGGGCTGCATCTCTCAGTACACATCATTGATGATAATTGCATGTTTTTTTCATCGTAGAAGTTATTCTTCATTTGATCGATTTCAAAAATAGGAAGAATCACAAAAACGGTCCGGAGATTCAGCAAGCTTGTATGTACATAGAACAAAAACATACCTATGCGGGGGTCCTCTGGTCCTCCGTCGTGCTTGCCGTCTTCAAGATCACCGAACCAAGCTTTCACAGAAGGGTTCCAGAGCTCCTTGATCTTTGCACGGTCTTGAGAGAGTCTCGCCTTTCCAGAGATGGAAGCCCAGTTGGAAGAGGAGGGGTCTACGTATGAGACGTTGACGTGGGAGTCGTTCTCTATCTCTGGGGTCTTGTCTCCGTGAATGTTTGTGAAGTAAGTGAAGTCTGGGCCTGGAACTATGAGGGGATATAGAAGGTGATGAACATACCAGTTCTGCGAGAGGCGTTCATGGCACGAGATGTCAGAGCACCGTCTTGACGGCGAGTAGTCAACATGGAAGTCTGACGTTTTTAGTCGTCACATCAACTGTCTATTATTATCACCTTGATGGTATCAACGATGCCGTAAAACTCTTCAAATTGAGTCTTCTTGTCTGGCAAGTTCTCAGTGGCCTTGGCCTTGTAAGGATCCTAAATGTCTTCAGATCAGAGCCCATCTCAAGTGATTAACATACCGCAGTCTTGTGTGATGTCATCGTTCTAAAAGGTGTTGTGTTTGTCTTGAAATTAGTTTTAAATGTAGATCTGTTAGGTGCTCGATTGATCGTTCGTAGGATAGTTGCCATAATAACTCACTGTGTTTCTGCGTGCGCTCGTGGTTGTGTTCTTCTTCAGTTTTCGAGCGAGTTCACATGACGTCACTTTACAACACGTGATCGGAATTTTGACCGAAATTTCCACCTCTTACGTACGGAAATAAGAGCGAGAATTTTCTTCGACTTTTGACTTCTTGAACACCCCTTCCACACTTGGTAAATCTAGTTCAAGCACATAAAAATGTAATCTCATTTTCAGACTTTATATGTCATTGGATGATGAAACACCAAAGCCTGAAGTAGGTACGTTCTGTACACTGAAGAGTGAGAAGTTCATTTCACTCTCGACCTAAAAGACGACCACAGCGACGACCAAAAGAAACGAGATAGCTGTGAGTATTCCTTCACCCTTCTCAAATATGTTACTTGTGGTAATCGATATCTCTTCACACCTGACCGTACCACAGCTAATGTTGTTCAATACACTGATGGTCCTGACACCCACCTGCTGAAGGCAGAGACAAGAAGGGCAAAAATGAGTAACATAAAGACGATTCTCATGGCTTTCTCAGTTCTCGTTCGCTGGCACAGGAGAATCTAATTGTAAGAGTTCGTTTTAAAAATGAATCATCGGCGATGTGGTTTTATATAATGAATATTCAAAGAACTATTACAACACACAACCCCGCGGGAAATTGTAGATCAAGTGTTTAATCACCAAAATCAAAATGGAGAGTTCGTTTTAAAAATGAATCATCGGCGATGTGGTTTTATATAATGAATATTCAAAGAACTATTACAACACACAACCCCGCGGGAAATTGTAGATCAAGTGTTTAATCACCAAAATCAAAATGGTTCGTCACATAAGTGTGACGAGAGTTCGTTTTAAAAATGAATCATCGGCGATGTGGTTTTATATAATGAATATTCAAAGAACTATTACAACACACAACCCGCGGGAAATTGTAGATCAAGTTTAATCACCAAAATCAAAATGGTTCGTCACATAAGTGTGACGTCAATGCCGACTGATGCTTCACGCCCATGCGAACCGCTACTCCTGTTTTATAAAGTACTGACGAAAATAGCTCTTCGAGTTTTCTGATGTCACTAATCGATTTTTGCGATTGGTATATACAGTACAACATATAACCGAACTTGGCATGTCAGCATTAGCAGCCGGCTTACGGTAGTTACCGCGATTTCTTACCACCAAAATTGCAAGAGAAGATCGCGAAGGCTTCTCAGATTATGTGGACATTGTAGACTAGAAAGTTTCTCCGTTCCGAAACACACGACTTTTCGCTTATTCAAATCTCATGTCAACACCCGAATTTCACGCGAC
>MZNV01002130.1:0-35748 GCA_002081555.1 Protostelium mycophagum | reverse complement strand
TGAGTTCTGTTCTAATTGTTCTGAGTATTTTCCTCCTGTTCTGTTTTGTGTTTTGTGTTCTGTTCTGATAATGTTCAGAACAATTTGATGTTTTGTTTTGTTCTGATACTCTTTAGCTAACGCAGATCTCCAATACAATCTGCGGTAAGAAGCGCAACTTTTGCTTTAACCGCTATTAACACCAAATAGGTTCTCAAACTACACCACTACCCACAGGATACTTAAAGAAACTGCAGACATTCACAAATGTGGTGTTCCCAGCCATCAACAAGAAGACAAAGTTATATAGAGGCCTGTTTCAATGAAGCAAAACCAAAGAACAGCCAAGGACAGAATTTTTCCAACGGATCAATTGCCAAAGCTCAACACTTTGCTGTTACTTGTGTCTTAATGTTGTTTTCACAACACTTGATGCAGCCAGAATTTTTTGATATGCAGATTTCAAATACACAACAAATTGTGTTAACTCGAGCGCCAGCGAGGTTCAGTGATCGTTTGCGACACAAACCTCGATCAAAATCAAAAATCTATTTATCTGAGAGAAATAAACATTCTGATAATTCTGTTTTTGATTCTTGGCTTCGTTGTAGATGATCGAAATTTCAATAATCAGCGCAAACGAGAGCACACGCAAAACAGCTGTAAATCCAGAATGGAGAGATTCGCCTTCCTAGATTCACAGAAGTGGTTGCAGAAAACGGAAGGTGATTATAATGTTCCTGTGTAAAACATTCACAAAAATAGAGGAGGAATTGAGTCTCTCCAATCTTTATGAGGGAGTATGTTGCTTTTTCATTAGTGAAGATCAGATACGGACCATCTCTGTTCTAAGTGGCAAGGAATGCTCCTTGGCTTCTGACAGATTTCTATATTTCCATTGCTCCTCCGAAATGGAAGATGCAACGCAATTGGTCTGTCGTGCACATGAAACTCTTCTCACCTATTTCAGGCTGTGGAAGTTCTCACTCAGGAAGAGCTGTAAGTTCTCAAACCACATACTCGATTCACACTGATAGAATATTCCTCCGCCTTCACTCCTCTGAAGGAACACAACTGTACCGTTTGCTCCCCTCCCATCCTATTTCAATACTCCTTCAAACAAATCAGAATTCTCTCCCACCATCACTAATTATTGCTTTCAAACACCTCAACATGAGGCTGTATTCAAGAATCTCGGCAGAAGTCTCACTGCAACCCCTGAGGGAGGCGCTCTCCAAGCTTGTGGGGGGACAAACAGAAACACCCAAAGAGAATAACCACGAGGATAGTAGATCAAAAATGGAGAAGATACAGCAAGTCACAAGAACAAACATCTGTAATACCGTCAGTCTCTCAAGAGAATTGTTAAATCTAAAGAGTAGTACTGCATTGAGGTAGGGAATAAAGTTTAGATTATATTAATCAATACAAAGGGTTAAGATGAGTCAATTTGCAGAGAGTAGTGCGGTGTATCACAGAGAAATTCACAGCTTGCGGGACACATCAGTTACTTCTCTGAGAGAAACAGAGGAGGCACTTGCTGTTAGGATGAGGAACGAAGTGAACGAGTTTGTTTCCTTAAGCAGCTCATACCGCAATGATCGGATGAAGATGCAAGAGGTAGAGAGAAGTAAGATAGAGAGGGGGACACATATAAATCAACAGAGCAATCAAGAAATTCAATTGAGAAATAACATATCTCATTTCATCCAAGTGGAGAAACACTTTCCAGAACAGATGAGGGTGTTATTACAAGAGAGACGTTTTATTTTTGGGAACAGAGTAGCAGTTAGTCTGGGTGAATCTGCATTACACACGAAGAAAGTGAAATTGGAGGACAGACATACAGATACAGATATAGAAATGGAGAAGTTGCACAAATATCCTCGAGTAAGGCGATCCAAATGGCAGTGATAATGACAACAAATAGCCACACAATACAGAAGGAAACAGCCAAGAGGGAATAACCAAAACAATAACAGAACACAGTAAGAATACCTCACAAATGAATGTACATCTGATCAAGAACAGCAGGTCAACACCCGAGTCTTCGGAAATCGAAGAGAGGGAAAAAAAATAGGAAAAAAAAGTAAAAGTGTTCTATTGTTGTTTTTTTAAATCCACCAGAAACTGACTGAAAAGCTGACACTCAATGATGTCACATAATGCCACCACTGCGTCCATCAAAATCGTTTTACATCATTGTCCAAACCTTCTTCGGTATGAAGAGCATATCGCCGGGTTCCAAGAGACACTCCCAATACTCCACATCTTTATACAAGGGGTATTTTTCTAAATCAGGATTAGCCACATCCACCTGTCCATCATTGTTAGCCTCAACATCTTCTTGATTTGGTACCTGGCTGGAATTATTCATTTTGCCTGGAAGAGGGTATAACTTCCCTGTCTGAGAAGGATGAAATAATTTCACGTATTTTCTGCCCACAACTTGAGCCAATAAATTGTTTTTAGGATCAAAATGAGCTGGTGAGATCGTGCCTCCTGGTCCAAACCAAGCATTCACTACCACGTCATCTGGTGTCATCACTTATCAAGAACCAATCTCAAAGATGATCCTCACCCTCACCCTCATCCTCAGAAATATCTTCGTCTTGCAGTGCGCAATACTCTGGTGTGCATATGTCTACAAAATTACAATTAATTGTGTTCGAGGAATAATAAATACCTTTCTTTAGTTCTGGAATTTGTTGAAAAAGAGGAGTTTGAGCGAGGTACCCTTTTGGTGTTTCAGGTTTAGCATTCAGTATATAATCGTCTATAAATTCAGAAACCCTCATGAGCTTCTGTCCCCAGGCATCATCCAAATAATGTTTTCCCACCTTGTCAGGATTATTCTTCAATGTACGATATTATCTGTACCTCTATTGGAACTGTCCTAAGCCCAGCCACACTCTAAATAACTTAGCCTTGATGTGCGAGTTGGGGAAAATGGGTTGCAGACCTTTATATATTCTAAGTCCTTCCAAGGTCTTTCAGATAAAGCTGGCCAGTGCCCCAGTGCTCCTCTGATGATGACAGGTTTTGATATCAAGAAATAATTCAACATGAATTCTTCCAAAGTAGGAGGGGGTATGATTTGGATTGTTCTTGCCAAGACTAATTTCACCTCCTGCTCTTCATTCAGAACTCATGTCCAGAGAGCAAATCATTCTAAAGTATCCTGAATCTCTTCCGAACAGATGAACACAGATTGATGCAGTATATCACAATAATCTATTTTTGATTCTCAACTGCTGCCACCTTGGCTGGATTCTCTGTATCAACAAGCTCCTCAGCTTTCCTCTTCTTATTACCACTCGCCTCTCCGCTCTTTTCAGTTTCACCATTTTCTTTTGGAGTTGAATCTTGGGTGGTAGGTGTGGCATGTTGAGTGATGTGCTTGGAGACATGTGCGACAAATTGGTTGATTTGGGCTTGTACCGCTTCTATAGGAGTTCCCATCAGGAGCGCAAGATCTAAATATTTCAATCCATCTTGTTCCATCTTTCCAACCGGTGAATTATTATTCTCTCTCGCTCCTTGGAGGATCTAAGAAGGTTATATCTTTCATCTTTCATGACTTATAAAACGTGTACCTTACAGGAGGCTGCGAGAAGGCAAGCATAAGAATATAACTTCCGCCACACAGGTGGGACATCTTTCCAATTACCAGCGTGAAGAGCTTCCCAGCAAGCTTCCAAAAGTTCCTCACATTTCTCTCCAATCTGAAAGACAAACTCAGAATCCAACACAAGATCGTCTTTAAGATAGAAAAACTGACGTGTGTTGCGGAAACATCTGTGTATGGTAGTCCCTTTTTGGCGGCCGCTATGTGGTCCTTCACATGCTTTTTAAGATCTATTGTTAAGTGAAAATAGAGCTCGCACCAAATGGCACCGCCCTGGCTTGCCACCTCTGCACACGTCATTAAACATATAAGCATCCTTCGCACCATCTTGAAAAGGCTGATCAAATTGTAATGGTTTTAAAACATCCACAAGATATGATGGAAAACTGAACGTTGTTGTGGTCATGTGTCGGTTAATTTATGTGATCAGTTCTTGGGCAATCTACAACAATTAAGAGAAAAGTCACGTGATCAACACCTTCGCGCTCAGGGCCATTTTCAGGTGAAGAGGACCCGAACTCACCCGTTGTACTGACAGAGACTCTTCTCAGATTAAAGTTCTTATTCTCAGGATTTCAAAAGGGAATACAATTCTGTGCCGCATGCCACATCTTCTCTTCAAACTTGCCACAAACGGAATAATCGGTCCATGAAAGCGCACATTTTAAACTCACCATCCTTGATAGAATATAAGGACATGAAATTTCTCATCTTCGACGCACCCACCGATGCAACCCTCGACAATTACATGAAGGTGATTCTCCTTTTCTGTCACTCATGGCATCAATGAAACACAACGGGCAGACGTCGATGAGACTGATTCGCCTTTTAGGTTTTTAAGAAGTATCAGTTAAGGTGCGTGGTTCGGGCTTGCGATCCCAGTTATTCCACAGATCGTTTGACTCAAGAAGGTATTGAGGTTTTGGTAAGTATTACCATCTCAAGCTTGAAGAGTTGACACTACCCAGGAGGTTCCCTTTCCTGATGGAGGGACTCCATCTGACGCAACCATTGAACAGTGGACATCACTCGTCCGATCTATGTACAAAGGGGATGGTGGAGGAATTGGGGTACATTGTGTCGCTGGTCTCGGAAGGTACACAAGTTGATAAGCCTGACATTTCCTGAAGTTAATAGAGCCCCTGTTTTAGTGGCCATTGCTCTCATCGAGCTGGGAGCGACATACACAAATGCGATCGAAATGATTCGCGAGAAGAGAAAAGGCGCCATCAACACAAAACAAGTGCGTTTCTTGAAAGGATACACTCCCAAAAAGAAGGGGGGGTGTTTCATCATGTGATTATTTATTAAAGGGGACTGAGGTCAACTTCTTTTCGTATTGCATATTTATTCAACACTAATTGTTGGTATCATTTTTCTTCATCCCTCATTCAAGGTAGGATAGATCATGGGAATACCAGGTGAAATATTTATTTCTTGCCTCTCACAACATCCTTGACGCGGTTGTATTCTGCTGGATGCTCTGGCTTGTCCCAATCTACAGCCGATGTCTTAAAACCCTTTATCCTCTTCTCTATCAATGCTGAGTCAACACCCACAGCATAGCTCACTCCGGGGAAACCTAATAATAATATTGAATTGAGATTCTATGATGATGATCACCTTCTTTCCTCAATTCCTCCCGAAGCTCCTTTTTTATCTTGGTGATCAACTATGATTCATCAGATATCATTCTTTATCAACATTACCTGTGGGCCGTGATATACCATTCCTGTATACACTTGTATCAATGATGCTCCTGCTTTGATTTTATCCATCGCGTCCTTCCCTGTAGTTATCCCCCCACTTCCAATTATGGGAATGCGTCCTTCGGTCAATCTGTACATCTGAGATATCACCTCTGTGGACCGATCCTTTAATGGTGGCCCACTAAGTCCTCCTGTCTCCTTTGCAGTCTACAGTTGATTAATATAATGTGAATGTAGATTGATATATATTATTATATATTATCTTGATGAGTGTATGAAGAGTATCACCTGAGCTTCTATCAGATTTGTGCGTGCAATGGTTGTATTGCTGATAATCAGTCCATCCGCATATTTCAAAGCTACAGAGGCAATATCCTCCATCTGTACTTGATCTAAGTCAGGTGCAATCTTTAGCAATATCGGTGGACTTCCAGCCAACTGTTGGTGTTATTTCATATATTTATCTTATATTGTCTATATTGATACGCACCACTCTGACTGAAGAATCTCGAGCGCTCTTTACTGCTGATAGAAGATTGGATAATTCTTCTCTCCTTTGTAGCTCTCTTAAATTTGGAGTATTTGGAGACGATACATTGATCACCAGATAATCAGCAAACCTTAATGGTTCAATATTAATATATATTATGAATAGAATAGGACAATATACTTGGTGAGACGCTTGACTCCTCTTACGTAATCATCGACAGCATCGACAGTTTCCTTATTCTTGCCAAGGTTTATACCCAGTCTGCCTCTTAATCCAAGTCCACTGTTACTCTCTGTAGCAACCTGATTCCCATTCTCATCTGTCTGTCAAGAGTGAGTTGATTATTATGTACTAGGTATTGACCCTGTTGTGTGCCAGATGTTTCAGTCTATTCTCCACCACTTCGAGACCATCATTATTGAATCCATATCTGTTGATCACTGCCTTATCTTTTGGAAGCCTGAACACTCTTGGCTTCTCGTTTCCCTGTTGTGGTTTGGGCGTGATCGTTCCAATCTCAATAAATCTTATGCAACATTAATATTTATATCAACATTATTAATATTCATTCTGTTATACATTTATCAGAATATATTTATGTCAACAAAAAAAACTCATTTGGTGAAGTTCTGAATCTCTGATAGAAAGATGAGTTGAAAAGATACATACCCAGCACCTGTGTTATAGAGACCAGGTATGGCTTCGCCACTCTTGTCGAAGCCTGCCGCTATTCCCACAGGGTTATCAAAATTTCTCCCCCAGACTTCTTGTTTCAGTATAGGATCATTCTCAAGAGTAGCCTTTGACCTACTACCAGGAACAAACCCAAGAGCCCCAGCCTGATCGAATTAACATCATTAAAGGACGATAAACAATACCTTAACAGCAAGACGGTGGGCAGTTTCCGGATCAAACAGATGAGTGAAAGGGACTACGAATTTGCCCGCAAAGGAGCGGTCTGCATCAAGTTTGAAGTAGTCAATATAGAAACCAATTCCAAATGAGGCAGCGGCCGTGAGAACAGGTACTTTTACGACCGCATACGCCTTGATTGTGCGGAAGAGAAGCCCCATCGTCATCAGTGAATGGTAATGTGATCTGTTGCATTACGTAATATTTAGTCTCTACAATTACTCAAAAAGTTCTTATGTGCTCGAATTTTTTCGAAAAGATCTTATGGAGGAGGTTGATCGTATCATACTCATTAACTTAAAAGAGTTGGGAATGTAACTGACTCTACTTTTATTAATTGCTGATCACGCGTAGAGGAGAAGGTGACGATTTGAAGGGTCTCGCCGACGTCGCGCCTCAACACGTTTATCAGACTGCCATCACCTATCTCAACAGTTTGGATGACCGTCCTAATCTAGATGACTATCCTCCTACTCTCCCGAGAGGAATGTCACAAAAGGTCGGCCTCACTTCTGAACTCGCCAATCTCTTAAAGGTAGGATTGAGTGAATACTTCGGGAATAACGAGACCTAGCAAAATGGGTACAAGGGAGATCTGAGTTACCACCAAATCCTCTATCCTAATCCCTCAGAAGTCAGGAAATTATTAATGTGGTTCATTGAATCTATGCCGAAGAAGGCTCTCACTTCTGATGAGAAGGTGGGTCTGTGACACCATTCGCACGTTTTAATTGTTCAGGCGACTGACACAGCCGTGGATGAACTGATCAAGAGAGAGCTTGGAGTTCTTCTGAAAGAAGCCTGGGCACCTCACTTTGCCTCAAGGAACAGAAAACACGCCGCTTCTACCGTGTCCCTTCAATTCTCTGCCTTCCCTGTCACTTATGCCTTACGAGGTACTCACACACTTCTTCTCTTCTCATCTTTCCTACAGGTCGTAAACTCACTCAAATTCCTGGGTTGGAAGATTATCTCAGAGACTACCTTCCATTGATCTCTTTACAACCCCCTTATTCAAGACAATTAGCTCCTTCTCTCTTTGAAAACAATCTTGCTACTACCTCTCAACAGAAGGGTGAATATAAATGTCTGAATGATTTATAAAGATGTGCAGATAGCGAGGATGAATGGAATAGTAAAGGGTTGGAGTCCGGGACATCTAATCCAATGGTATGAAGATCAATAGAATAGAAGTGAGAATATCTAGGCATATAAGAAGAAGAAGGAGGAGAATATAAACCAATTCATCAACGGAATTATGAGAAAACAATTAGGAAATATCAGACATAACGGAAACTTAGACGCATTTGGACAACAGAAGAGTCAGTAGATAGCTAGATCCCATAACTAAATAGATATAGAGAATGTGGAAGGAGCATTCTTGCGGCAGAATAAATTCACCACAGAAGAAGAGGTGAATATGAATGATGTGGTCAGACTTTCAGAGGAAGAGATATTGAAGAAGAGGGAAGAGGAATTAGAGGAGCTCAGGAATCAATTGTCACAATTACAATTACACAATTCTCATATCGCAGCATCCATCAACTCACTCATAAGCTCTATAAGACAGGTGTGTATATATATGATAGGATATATGTAGAATAATAAGGATAGGTAGAGAATGCGATGAATGAGGAGGAGAGTGGGACAGAGGCAGTAGAGAGGGAATATAAGATCAAGAAGACGACATATGGGTTATTACCGGATGCTGACAAGAATATAATCAAACTGCAACAGATATGCGGGGCGACATCTGGAGAGCTCTTGGAATTGGCGGAGAAGTGGTAAGTCTTGATTATATAGAATAGAAGGTGAGAGAGACAGGGAGACGATCAGAGTACCCTTATATGAAGATTATCGCAGCCTTAGAGAACAACATGCCAACTATAAGGTAAAAGTATATTTATAATATAATATATTTATAATAATATAATATATTGATGATGGATAGGAAGAAGCTCGAGGAAAATTGGGAGAGATGAAGGAGATGAGAAATAGGATGAAAGAGATTGCAGAAGAGATTAGTAACAAGGATGAGAAGTACAGAGAATTACTTCAAGTATATAACAATCTTGCAAATCAGGTAAATGAAATAGATTCTATATTAAAATAGGATAATGAGAGTAGGTTACGAGAACGACATATACAAACCGTATATTGGATATTGTAAAGAATGTTAAGAAACAGAAGGAGGATATAGATAAGGTACTCTTAGACACGAGATCAATTCAGAAAGAAATCAATTCAGTAACATCCACGTTAAACCGCAGCTTCTCAGCGACAGAAGAGCTTGTATTTGCAGATGCGAAGAGGGATCCACAAGCCAAAGAATTGTACAAAAAGGTGGTCGAGTTGAATGAGGTAATAATCCAATTTAAAATATTTATTTCTCACAAGTATATTAGAATTTCAAAAAGTTGATAAATCATGTGGAAGAGATTGGACAAACCCGAAATGCCATATTAACTTTGGAGGCTAAAGAGGAGCAAGCCGCGGAGAGGATGAGCTCACTCAATTTTGAAAGGCTGAACCAGGACCTCCAAGATGTCAGAGCGGAGAATATGCTACTCATGCAGCAGTTACTGCAATGAAATAATCTCCCGAAATTAAACCACTTGAAATGTTTGGAACGAGCTATTGTCTGTCACAATATTAATAGCTTACTCGGCTAATTTCACCGGAAAATTGTAATCTATTCTTGTCGGCTGACCTCGATATATATAGATTCCGTCATTCGTCAAGGTTCCTACAGGTTAAGAACAGTTCCTATTGTTTTAATATCAATAATATTATAACCAGCCCGACTTGTGTAATTACGGATTTTCGCTCCAGAGGGTCTATTGCTTGCCTGAGATGACGGATAAATTCAAACAATCCTTGCGAACAGGCGGAATTGCCCGCTTTCCGACCGGACATAAAAAGTCGGAAGGCTGGGTGAGGAGCCGCTAAGGTGACGTGAGGAGCAAAAGTGCTATGAGACGAAGGACAACATCATTCTCAAACAGCCTGTACCAACCAAACTACCGAGCCTAACTAAAATGGTCACCGCCGCCTGCGCACCCATCCACAACCAAGATGAGAACGAGGAAGAAGTTCTCAACGCCGAGAATGCTACTCCCGAGAAGATCGAAGAGGCCAAGCTGCTAATTCTTGACGATTCACAACAGATGGAGAGAAGAAATAGAGCTGTATTCAATCTCTGTAACGTGAAGACGAACGCAGCCATTGACGCCCTCGCCCACTGCCTTAAGGCCAAGAATGTCTCGGAGCTTCTCAAACACGAGATTGCCTTCGTGATGGGTCAAATGAGAAATACCTACGCGATTCCAGTTTTGACAGAGACTTTGCATGATTTGACTGAGGCCATCATCGTCCGCCATGAGGCTGCTGAGGCCCTCGGTGCTATCGGTCAGACAGAGAGTCTACGTGAGTTCTCCTCTATACAGACCGCTTCTGACTGTCATCAGCTGTCCTTCGTCAGTATCTTAGCGACCCCTCCAGAGAGATAGTAGAAACCTGTGAAATTGCAATCGACCGCATAGAATACTATGAGAAGAGGAGAGCAGCAGGTCTTCCTGAGGAGGTAATATTTACCATTGCGAGCACGAGTTAATTGACTATAGGAAGCCGAGGGTGAGCATGGTGTAGATCCTGCTCCTTCAACCACACATCAGGGCACAGAATCTGAGCAGATATCCCAAGCCAAGTCTATCATGATGGACGCTAACCTCTCTCTCTTTGAAAGATACCGTGGCATGTTTGCACTCAGAGATCTCGCCACAGACGACGCCGTACGCGCCATGTTTGACGGGTTCAGTGACCCCAGCGCACTCTTTAGACACGAAGTCGCCTTCGTCATGGGTCAACTCCAGAACCCCGTCTGCAAGGAGGTCCTCACGAAGGTTCTGTGCGATCCTCAAGAGAGCGAGATGGTCCGTCACGAAGCTGCAGAGGCCCTTGGCGCAATTTGTGGAGAGGACACCGTAGAATTGCTGCTGCACCACATGAAGGAAGGATCAGAGATAATTAGAGAAAGCTGTAGTGTAGCTCTGGATGTGCACCAACACATTCATGGAGAAGTAGTTGCTGCTGGAGCAATCTGATAAATTGTTATTTAGAGATTAATGCCGATCTCGTCTTAAAATTTCTATGAGCTAATCTTTCGGCTGAAGGAACAGATACCTCTATCGTCAAATTTGCTTATTTTTTGAATGCACAGAATTCACAAATGAGTGTCAATTCCAGAGATATAGGTCCGATAGAACATCAGAAGATACGTCCAACCAAATGTACAACATCTATAAATATCATCTTTGTTTGACACAGTGAATGTCAAACATTGGAGATGTGGTGATACGCACCAAAAATTATGGCTATAATAAATAACATTATCTCCCAAATGCAGTCATGGTTGAGCAAAATGACAAATTCATGACTTCTGATGCAGATCACCACATCCCCTTTCTGAGAATTGGTTCCAAAAATACTTGCATTGTAGATTCGTTTTTCAGATTTCATTTTTCATTTTCTTTTTTCTCATTAACCGGCATCAGATGTCTTACAGGTAAAGAGTTAAGTTGTTAACAACCTATTTTCTCATTATAGAAGGGACAACAGGGGCCGCGGATGGGACCGGGATTACCGGGGCCATATGGAGGTACATATCTGATCCCTCTCTCGACATTTTAATGGCTCTGTCTCACAGATTCATAGATGGGCAACAAGCGTCGTCGTTTACGCGAAGACATGGAGCCTCTTTATTACAAAGGCAAAGGACGCATGGGAGGATATTATGACCCACCACCTCGTTACGATGGTTATAGACCATATGAGCCGGATTATCGCGAAATGAAGGACAGAAGAGATTATGCATACGAAGCCTGGGAGAGAGAACGAATGGATCGTTACGATCGAGAACCTCCACGGGAGAGATATGATAGAGAAAGAGAGAGATATGAGGAATGGAGATTTAGAGAAGCACGAGATAGAGATAGAAGGAGGGACGATCCTTATTTGGACCCATATGAGAGAGAAAGAGAGTATAGAGATAACAGAGATCGTGATCGAGTAAGAGAAGGAAAAGATTCTTGGAACAGCGAGAGGTCCTATAGCTCTCCTCTTTCCTCTGAATCAGAAGATGAAGGTGAACATTATCTTATAAAACTTTTCGTGATGTTTTTAGGGTCTAGAAAGCCGAGACTGTTAAAAGATGTTTATAACGGTCTGGAGGCGGCACAAAAATTAGCAGAGTGCAAGCCAACCGAGGAGAATGAAAATACAACAACAACAACCGATCCAATCGAATCACAGCCCATAGAAGAAACAACCCCAACTCCAAAAAAGAGATTGGGATGGGGAAAGGGCCTCATGGCATCCAAAGTCAAAGAAGAGCCCACAAACAAACAAGACATCACATCACCACAGAGCCCCACAGACAAGCAAATAGAAAAGCAATCGGAACAACAGACGATTGAGGTGGAGAAACCTATAGAAGAAACAACACTCCTTACACAAAAAGAAGAAAATATTCAACCAACAGAAACACCCGAGGATATTATTACTATCACTACTACCGTATCGGAGGTCACTACGACACTGTCTTCCGTTCAACCTCCAGAGATGGAAGTAGAGAAGAAGATAGAGGAGGATGTGAGACCAACACCGATGGAGCCTTCAGTCGCACCAGTAACTGAAACAAAACCGCCAGAGCCAGAAGCGATGCCAGCTTCTAAAGAAGAGCCTCGACTCCCTTCTAAAGAAGAGGTTCTTCAAACAATAGAAAGAATCGACCACGAGATCACCAAGACAGAACAGATGATCCTCAACTTGAAAAAACCAAAGAAGGTAAAGACCAAGATTTTAAAGGAAGATGACATTCATATGGAAAAGGTGGAGCCAAAGGCACCAAAGCTTGTCACAACACAACATCTCAGTCTAGTGGATAGGATTTATGCGGAAAACAAAGAGCGAGTGGCTTGTGTATTAGAAGACCAATTAATGTCTTCCCTCGTGCAGAATGGCCACAGTGTGCGGAAGCCGTTATCAGAGACAACAGTATATGTGAATAACATCAAGACACACAAGCTCAAGTCAGCATTTATAATAGCCGTCACACAGGAGAGACTACAACGATGTCAAGAACGGAATCGTGAACTGACAGAGAAATACGATAAGATGCACGAGAGTTGGAAGAAGAGACTCATAAAGATGGAAGCTAAGCGAGAAAAAAGAGAAGACATGCGGAGGCAGAGGTCGAACAGCACTTCCACAAAAGTAGAAGAAGTGCCAGTAAAGCCACAGCGTGGAAGGCCGATATTAAGAAATAAGCCCGTCAATCAGGAGAATAATGGGAATATGACATCTCCACCAATTGGACGAAGAGGATACGCAGGTGGTGATACTGTGCGGTCTGAGGCGGAACTCGTGAGAGTGATAAGGTATACTCTATATATATCTATACTATATATATATATATATATATATACTTGCTCATCATCAATCAATCTCTTAATCTGAATCAGTCAATTGAGAGAAGAGGAGATAGAAAGGAATAATAGGACAAAATATATAGAGACAGTGGCCAAGATACCCGACATGATATTACCCGAGGAGAAATACTACAGATACATCAACAACAACGGGCTCATAGAGGACCCAGTAGCATTGGATAGAGAGCGTAAACCCGTACACCCGTGGAGCGACGAAGAGAAGTCCACATTTGTGACAAAATATCTCTTATATCCCAAGAACTTTGGTGAGATCGCCTCTTACTTGGTCAACAAGACCACGAGAGATGTCGTACACTTTTATTACCTCAACAAGAAATCTTTACAACTCAAGAAGCTACTGCGCGAACAGAGCAGAAAGAGACCGGGAAGGGGAGGTGCCCGCTACAATGCGCGAGAGCCACCACCAAGTCTGTACATACCACCTGATACTCCGAGATCTCGCAACTTGCGCAGCGCAACACCAACAAACCCGCACACACCACTACCTCCAATGGATGATGATTCGAGCTGGACTGATGCTGAGAGAGAAACTCTAATTATGGGTATCGGAAAACACGGAAAGGATTTCAAGGCGATATCGATACTGATTGGAACAAGGTAAAAGATCCTTATTACATCCTAATCATATCCCAATCTCTTCTTTGTTCAATTTTACCAGGACATCCGCAGAATGCAAGAATTTCTATATCAACAATAGAAAGAAACTCGGTCTGGAGAGTGTAGAGGAGGTCGCAAAAACCCAGAACAATGCGGGGATAAAGAAGTCATCATCAGAGCAACAATTGTTTATCAACGGTGGAGAGGAAGTGAAGGAAAAGAGAGTCTATTGGACAGCAAACGAGAAGGGAAAATTCCTCAAATATCTCAAAGTCCACGGAAAAGATTGGGCCAGAATATCACAGGAAATTCCAACGAAAACTCAGAGTCAAGTGAAGAACTACTTTCAAAACTACAAGAACAAGCTCAACTTGACACAACATCTACCACACAACAATAATAACAATGATTCTGTCTTGGAGGATGATATTATCGGGAAGAAGAGAACACGGAGGTTTGTACAAGAGGAGAATCGTAAGAAGGAACGCAGATTACTCAAAGTAGAGAGTAGTGAAGAGAGTGAGGACGATATCAAACCAAACTCTGTCGATGTAACCAATAATCTCGACACCAACCTGGATATCTCAGATGAGCCGGAAGTAACAACGGTCACAGACATCCCCACATCAACACCAACCGTGGATAAAATGGAAGACATCAGAGTCGAGAGAGTACCAGAAACCGCTGTGGAGACGGTTGTAGAAACAGTTGTAGAGAGGGTGGTGGAGACAGCAGTAGATGCGAAGGGAGCGGATGACTTGGTCAACATCGCCAATTCTCTTGCGCAGTTGGCGGATTTATCTTTCATATCACCCCCTCCTATTATACCACCAAATCCAACAATAGATACAGCAGTCATATCTCAAGCAGAAGGGACAACATCACAACTAGAGGAGCGGGGAGGACAGACTTGGGGCACAGAAGAACCCGTTTCAATGGAAATATCAGCCCTTGCAGATCTAGCTGCATCTACAACAGAGACGAGAAATGCAAGTATGACCTCCTCTGCTTTGGAAGAAGTGGTGATGAATACCTCCTCTTCACAAGAAGTCGCTCCAGAATACACTCCTGCAGAAATACAGACGACAACGACGGACACCCCAATGGAAGCATCACTCACAATTCCTGAGACATCTCAACCTGTTGAGGGATGCCGCCAACCATAGAGACAATAATAAATAGCCCGTTCTCAAATATTATTTCGTCCCTTTACAGGAATGCGATTGAGTGTCACTTACGTGGTCAAGTCGTTTCGCATTTTGCCCAAACATGGCCAACGAAGAGATGTTCATTTACCACGAGAAGCAAGGTATATTGTGAAATAATTACAGCCAACTGAACTATCAAGATGCTGGGTTATGTGCAGTTCACTGTCTAAATGCTTTGTTACAAGGGCAGATGTTCAACGAAATAGACTTGGCTGAGATTGCACACAAGTTTGACGACGAAGAGAAGAGAATGATGATGGAAATGGGAACAGATGATCCAAACTTCCTCAAATACATGGCGGTAAGTCTGACATCAAAACGAGGAAAATGATTGCGATTAGGAGGACTCAGGAAATCTCGCAGACGACGGAAATTATAGTATCCAGGTATGCACAAATGATTGTATCTTTTGTGAACAAGGCAGGTGATCACAAAAGCACTGGAGGTAATGGGACTAACAGCCATCCCCTTGAGCAATCCTTCACTCCTTGAATCGAGGATGAATCCACTGTGAGTACAAGAACATCTAGACGAACCCTTCATTTATTTCTTCAGAAAAGAAGACGCTTTCATCTGCAACATGCAGTCGCATTGGCTCGCCATCAGAAAGATAGCAGGGAAATATTATAATCTTAATAGCCTTTTGTCTGCACCACAACTCCTCTCTGATTTCTATTTGAGGTAATGTCTGTACGTGTGCATGTGCATCCATATTGATCACCTTAGCGCATTTCTGGACACACTTCAAGGGCAGGGGTACACTGTGTTTGTAGTGAGAGGGAGTCTGCCACAACCTTACTATCAACCACATAATCCCAATTGGGTCAAACTCACTCAGAAACAAGAGAAGAGCAGAGAGGATTTGTCAGAAGAAGACAGGCAGAAGATGGAAGATATGGACTTGGAAGCCGCAATCGCTGCTTCACTCGCCAGTTCCTCTCCAAATATATCAAGTAATCATCTACACTTGACAATATCCTCATAAATAATTAGAAAAAAATGAACCAATTGTAATTGAAGAGGACGACGACCCAGAGCTGGAGGCAGCCCTTCAGTTATCTCGACAAAACACGACACAGACTTACACACTGGGAGAGGAGCCACCGAAAGGAGGAAGTGTGACGGAGGTTGCATTTAAGATGCCAGATGGGAGTAGGACTCTGCGCAGATTCCACAACACAGACTCTATCCATGTGAATCACTCACAAATTTTTATTACAATTAAACAATTTAGGCTTTATTTGAATTCTTGAAGCAAAAGGGGGTGAAAAATCCAGTGCTGAGGTCCTCTTTTCCTCCTACAATGTTGGGGAGAAGTGATCGTTCCTTGGAGGCATCAGGTGGCATATTTTATTTAATGCAATAATGTAATCAACTGATTATGGAAGGGTTGTCTCCAAATGTCAGTTTGATCGTTCAAGAAGAGAAATAAAAAACAGGATTGTAGAATTTCAATTCATGATCTTTATTACAGTAAGTTTTATATAGCTGGAGAGGACTCTGTCAGACTACCTCCAGTTTTTGTCTGTCTTGACCGAGTGGATCTTGTGGCGGCCCACATTTGAGATCTAATGATGAATTAATGGACCGGAAAAGGGAAATATGACCCACCTATAACTGTTGGTATCCCCTTTTATGGCGAATTCTGCAGTACTCTTGTGGTTCACTTCTACTGGCATATAATCAGTCAAGACAATAAGATGCCACACAAAACATCCAGCACAAACCTAAAAATGATCAGTATTTGATGTGTGATTTTCTCATTGCTCACTGTGTGAACGCTCTGAAGTGTAGTGAGTACACATATGAGAGCCATCAAGAAATAGGCGGGGTCTTTATGTCCGGTGACGTAGCATATCAGAGATATCGTGCTCACTAGGAAACAAAATAGTTGAGCGAATCTTTTCGGTGGACCAGGGACATAAACTGGCCTGTGGATGTTACATGGAATAATATATATAGTATAAATATAGTTTGGAACACCAACTCACATGGGTAGCAGAGGCCCAATCACCAAAACGACTAACCATGCCTGTGGGTCAAACCTGGGACCACAGAGAACTCTTGCGAGGTAACCATATACAATCCAGGCGTACAACCACCAGCAATACACATCAGGTCTAGCAGCCGCCAAGATCAGAATGATTGCCGCAGTGATAGCGATCAAGAAAGCTGTCAATTCTCAGAATGGACATTTATTAAACAGATCATCATTTAATGGATTGATTAGACTCACATTGTGCGCGTGACTCCCACTCATTAACAGGATGGGGGAAAGAGAATAATTCCCAGAAAGATTTTGGCCAATTGTTCCATATAGGTTGGACAAGTTCCTGAGCTGTAACGATATCCACATTGATTGGGGCACACTGACCACTGGGAGAACAGGCATAACCTCCGATATTATTCCCTGTTTCTTCGTCTGCGCTGTCCGCGGTGTCGCCACTCTTTGATTGCATTTTCGGGGACTCTGTCAGCTCTATAATAATTATATTAGATCTCTTTATGAAGAATCACCCACCAATGCTCTTGTCCAAAACTTGTATCTCTGCCTCTTTTGTGGTGAAGGGATCCATATGAATGACGACTTTAGCTTTAAGAGCTTGTATACCATCGGAAGAGAACTCCTCCTTCATCAACATGGATGCTATCGTTACCATAGACCAAGACCCAAAGAGGAACTCTAATGCTGTCACCACAATATAAGGTGCTGAAGACCGGGTGAAATTCAACAGGGATTCGTAAGAGGCTGCATGAATGATGGTCATTACGATCCACAAAATCTGAAGAGGTGAGAATCTATCTTAAAGTGTGAGTATATTGAGAAATATACCTGGAAGATGGTGGCTAGACCAAGAGTTCTGGTCATCCTCCTTCCAGTATTTCCAGAGAGATGAAGTTTCTGAATAGCAAAAAGAGTCCTGGTCATATCAACACAGAAAATAACAGAGAGGAGTGCTGGTGTCAAAGTGGATAAGAGGTATGTCCAACGGCTCCATTCTGGGTGTCTGAGAATAAATAAGTAATTGTTCGGTGCCATGGCAACAAACCTGGAGAGTGTCGCAGCCGCGGCGAAAGCAGCAAGAATGGGGATCAACTGGTTTTGTCAGATGAAGCGTGACAAATCTTCTGAATATGTCATGACATTGAAATGACTTACACCAAGCAAAGAAGATCTGATCAAGGCCTTCCTTTTGATCAAGGCGGGGCTCATCTGCTCAGACACGCTTGCTCTTTGCAAAGAGCCGATCAACTGAGACAGACATAAATGACAAAATACAGAGATGCAGTAGGGGAGTGCGGAGAGCAACTGAATTCATCAGCATAATCCAGATGTAATAGGAAATACCTCAGGGGCAAAATAGTACCAGTTTCCGTGAGAAAATGCAGCAGCAAAAGTATAAGTGACCAAGATCACTCCAGCTAACAGTATGGGAATGAGGAGGACTTCTGGTGTCCCAGGGACCCCCTTTCTACTGAAAGTGATGGCTGCATGAGAAATGCAAGCGATAAGAACGGTGAGGGCCCAAATGCACTGAGCATAGTAGAATATCTGTATTTGATATGACCAGGGCTGTCCACAACCGGCCCAATTGATTCTCGGATCACAATATGGATACCCAAAGCTTCCGAAGTCCATGTCGCTCTCTGTGAGAAATAAGTTTTGAAGATATTAACTGGAGGATGTTGCTATGGGGACTGTCTTCGCCTTCCTATCAAATCGCGGAACTCCATTCTTCGGAGAGTTTTTTTGAGAATTATAACCTTCCAGAGCCTGCAATCAGGCAGTTAGGAAGCTATTATCCTTGTGAATATGCATGGTTGATTTAACGAGCTTGACAAGAAACGGCACTTCCTTCTCAATTTCTTCTGGGTAAGATTCGATTTGTGCACTTTTGGTGTGTGGTTATTCCGTAATTTTTATAATTGACAGGTGAAATATTATACCTGTCATGAATTTTATCCCCGAAGCGGCTTGTCACGCCAACGGTTTGACACGTGGAAAGACTGCACAGCGTTCATCTCAAGTGAAGAATGAATGAACCGATGCATTTATTTTGAGCATTTTGCTCTCCGAATTTGAAGTTGTCATGGTGCTTGCACGGTGGCTCATTCTCCCTCTATTAAATACTCATTCTTATCATTCAAAATGCGTCCTGTAATTTGTCAGCGCAAATATAAATCAATGTATGTACTTATTTCTCTTCATCAGGTAAAGTTATAACCTATATTTGTGCCTATTTTCCTATTTTCTGTCAGTAATGTGAGAAACAATAAATTTACCATTATCGCTGTGTTCTTTTATTTGCTCTTGTAATTTGTGGATCTATAAGAGATCAACTTGATTAATGTGATTATTGTTATCTCCTTTGAATACAGAACTGCAGATGTTTTTGTTACAATATCATATAATTGAGAAAATGCCTTCAGAAATCCACAATAAAAGGAAACTCTCACTGATTGCTCGAGCAGCTGTATTTTGTGTAAAATATCCGTGTCTGTTGTATTTCCTCTTGTGTAAATAACATCTTCTTTTGATGACAGAAATCTTCTCTTGCATCAGTTGTCATGATGACGTGTCATGACGTCATACCCTTCAATCGATATATCTCTGTCTTCAAAGTGTTGGTTGAGTAATGATATCATGTGGTCTTTATGCGCCTCTCTCTGTTGCTGATTCTTGAGATATCTTTTGTACATTTTTATCTCTTCACTATCCACGATGAACAAAAAGAATCCATATTATATTTATATTGTGCAGGATTATACAGTTCTTTATTTTGTGATTTAGCAGCTTGGCTGCAGAATGTACGAACGGTTTGGTTTGAATCAAGTATAATTTGATGATAACCACGTAAAATGAGTGTTTATACCTCACCATTCTGTGGGATCATCCAACATGGAGTACATGATCTTCTTTATCTCCATGGGCATCTCGACCATGTCTTTGGCCACAATGAGACAAGCCCTACTCATGTTTCCGCTGTGTGCTTGTCAGTCCCCTCCTCCTTAATTATTTTAACCTGTACAAACAATGAAGAAGTTCCATTTTCAGGACTTCAAAAAGGATCGATTGCTCTGTAGTTCCTGTCGATTTGAAAAACGGTTTGGTGTATCTGAGGTGTCAGGACACAATTGGATTGACATGACCTCACTCTGCAAGATCTGTCCACTGGTCGTTGTCATATAAATGACACCAGTGACCAAGATCAAATATGATTCTACTCTGCTTCTCGATCCTGTTCATCATCACGATAGGTGACCAAATAACAAGTCTTACTCATGGACAGCTGAGTAAAATCCCATTTCTCGCAAGGAGGTGATGATCTCTCGAAGATGATCTTTCTCTGTCGGAGACAATGTGGTTAAAGAATTCTTCGATGGCTTTGACATTCCATCTGAAAGGTATTCGACAACAGAATGCAGGTCCTGATCGAGATCATGCAGTTGTAAAGCTCTGTACGTAATCACAAGGGCAACATCACGTCCGCATCAAACAGAAGGAAGCAAAATGTACAACCCTTTATTAACCAATACGATTAATCCAGTGGTATTCCGGGTGTCACAGACTTTCTCACCTGTCCTCTTCAATATCCTCATCTATGGAAGTAATGAAGAAAGAGTTACCTCCCAAAAGAGCTCGTGGTTCGTGAGATTTGGGTACAAATCCACTTTGCCCTGCCTGACACCGATGTATAATTTTCCCGCCCTAATGGCTATGCGCTGCTCCTTCGTCCGGTCCTCCTTCGCATACTCTATGATGTACTCGTAATCTTTCTTCATGTTTGTGTAGAGGCGATTGTCCTCATCAACCGTGACCCATTTCTGGTATTGTGTCCTCAGTTTGTAGATCGTCATCGACGACTATTTTGTTTCAATTTCTCGTGGATATTCGTGAATAGTTAAGACCTTATAATCTGGTGTCTGTGCGTCTTGTGTTTCTAAATAGAACCATGCCTTAGCCGGGATGCTCTCGATTAAATTACCGTTCTCGACTGGAAAATGGCGGGCAAAGATACCATCTCCCTCTGCGACAAGATAGGTGTTTTCAAAGCTTCTGAAGGCGACACAAGTTTCTTCCAGGTCTTTCAGACAGTTTTTGACTGAATATTTAGATACTTGGATCCCCTCCAGTAAGTTGGACAACTCTGAGATTTTTAGTGAACACCTACTCATAGCATAGCAGTATGCCAAAGTAAAATAAAGACACAGAAAGGCTCGCGAAGTGGATTTATTTTTGTGTTCTGAATTGACTCTAATGGATGGAAGATTATGGTCGTACCTGGTATTCCCCAGGTCTTTATGCTATTCTCTCTCAGTGAGGCCCAAATGCAGGCCACAACAAATTGTTTTCTTCTGGAGAATTTCTGTCTCTTGTTGTTGTCCCCCGTCCTCTTCATTGGTGCACCAATACCTGCAGTATGTTCAGTCTCTTGAATTACATTTCGATCATTGTCATTGAACAATCTTTGTCCGATTACCTTGCTTCTGGTTAACTTGGATGTGAAATGCTTTTTGAAATAATTCTCTTGCTCTGTGTTGAGAAGCAGTATTATTACAATCACCATTATACAACTTGTAAAAGATTTCGTCCACATTTTTAAGACCGTCCCAAAGAAACTCCTTTTCCTGCGAGGGTCGGCTTAGAGGTGGAAGATTATACCTACATCACGCTCTAGACGAGATTTTTCAGTGAGAGAATATTCCATGAGAGGATTATAGGCAGAACCGACACGGATCTTGCTCTTTGACTCTGAGTCATCAGAGAAAACACGATATTCGGCGTCAGTGGCAATGTCTCTCTGCTCTGAGACGAGTCCACAGGCATCACAAGTTGTATCTCCGGACCTTTGATCTAACTCTTTGAGTAAAGATAGAAGACGATTTGTCTTCAAAAATAAATCCACGGCATGGCGCTCGATAAAATGTAGAGGTAAAGACGACTGTACCAGTTGCAAAAGTTGTATTGCCACAGCCTGCACAAGCCCACTCTTCTGTGATCACTTCAGATGATTCTATGGGGGTTGTGTAAGCAACAGGAGCAATTGTTTGCACCGCTGGTTGTGTAACAGCAGGTGCGTAATTATAAGAGCTGTAGTGCCTGTCTGACGAGTCTTGACTATTAGTATTATGACTAATCAGGCAGTCATCATCTCCGTCGAGGTCCCTAAACATGGCCTCTCTCTTGTCTCTGTAAGCAATACCCGACATGTTGTGGATGTTGATTTTTATTGATTGAAATTTCTTCCATCCTACTTCCGTTGTAGACATAACAAGAAATTCGTCATCCACACATATCTTCACGTCGCTATTTTTCAGTTGATCATCGTCATCTTCCTTCAAGGTAGATTCTAGAATAACTATAGGATGAGATTGTTGCGTTCGCATAAATCTTCAATGGCAGAACTTGGCTCCAAATCAGTTTACAACTGGTTCCGTTCGCAATAAATAAAAATAGTTCGGCCCACATCAGCCTCATGGCTCGCTTGCCATGTGTGGTACTTCTCTTCTTTCTGGTCTCTTGTTGTTCTGGAGATGTTCTGCAATCTATAGCAATGCATGAATTCTATACTGGATTCGGCGGACCGTATTGGACATCAAACGTGTGGAATTCGAGCATTTCTGACTATTGTCAAAATTCTGGAGTCAGTTGCACAAGTGGCGATGTCACCGCCATTGTCTTACCCAACTCAAACTTGACCGGTTCATTTTTGCCTTCTTTTGCATCTCTCACATTTCTTAAGGTAATTGTTCGTATGATCTGTGAAAAGAATAACGACAATAGACACTTACATTAAACGGAAATTCAATCACAGGACCACTCCCCAACATCAGTACCTTAACACAATTACAAATACTTCAACTAAATAACAACAACAGTAAGTGCAATCATCGCGGTGTGCTCCTGAACACGATCAGTAACGTCAGATTTGACACCTTCTCTCTGCAATGTAGCCATTTTGAACACTGTCGATTTGTAAGTGCAGTGATGTCAATTTTAGCAAAACAATTACATTAAACCTGATTCGCAGATCTTTCAATCGTATCAACGGCTCAATACCAAATTGTCTTGGGGGTTTGACAGCATTGACGATCTTAAACTTAAATGAAAACAATTTGACTGGCCCAATTCCTGGTTCCTTTGGTGGCTTGATCAATTTAGCCACTTTGAACCTTGGCAGGTGTGCTTTGAATGCCAACAATTGTACATCAACAAATTAATAACACGACGCAGTAACGAGCTGACCGGCGAGATTCCCTCTTTGAAGAAGATCGCTCGCCTCAGTACTCTCATCTTGAGCGACAACGCTTTATCTTCCATTACCTTCAATGGTCTTCCCACAACCATGTCCACTTGTGACTTAACAGACAACGATTTTTCCTGTGCACAACAACTGAATGTGGTCTCGCCTTGTCTCTTCACGTGCCTGTACCAGACTACAACAGCCATTATTCCCACCACGGTGGGTAATTCTACATTACCTTTGGGTACTCCTGCAGGAAGCATGATGGTCATCTTGATTGTGGTGGGAGTCATCGCCTTGCTATTTCTCATCACTATGACAGTGGGAATAATCAAAGATTGTAGAGTCAGGTGGAATTTTATCGAGCTCTCAGCAAATAATTTTTCTTTGACACTCGTAGACGGAGGAAGAAGATTGGTGCATATGTCAATCTAGAATGCGCATCCAGTACCCCTCCTATTCCTTCTGAACAAGTCCACCTGGGTCAAATGATCTTTCAGAGCGCTAGGAGTACCATCTACAAAGGAGAATTCCACAATTTTCCAAATCCTGTCATGAACGTTATACTCAAATTTCATCGCAGAAATGAGATATTTGAAAAAGAGAATGGCTTCTTAAGGGTATTTAATCCATTACCTTCTAAATAGAAAATTTTGCAACAAAAAGCGTTGATTTTTGACCTAATTTATTGTAGAACCTGAGACACCCTAACATTGTAAATTATTTGGGTTACACACTGGCGAAAAACGCTAATTTATCTTCTGCCACAAACTACATTGTATTGGAGTTTTTGTCAGAGGGAAACCTCTTGAATTTGTTGCAAAAGACAACCAACATCAGGTCCAAACAGGCTCTTGACATGTACGTTATATCTCCTGTTATGTTGACTATTATTGACGAATTTATAGATGTGTAGAAATCTCTTCCGCCCTATCTTATCTTGAGGACATGAATGTGAGTTCTATTGTACAGCAATAAATGACGATACAGGTCATACACAATCAAGTCAGAGCGGAGAATGTCTTAATCAGACCAGGGGGTCACGGTTGGGTTTCGAAACTAGCAGATTTCTCATCTGCAGGTGACAAGCCAGAGCAACTTTCTGTAAAGCACAGTGTGAGTTTTTAAATTAGCATTTTGAGGCTGAAGGACGAAGGCTCCTGAGGCCCTCTCATCCAAGAATAATGTCTCTCATAAATCAGATGTGTGGTCTTTCGGAATTCTAGTGTGGTGAGTAGATGGTTTTCTGCAGAAAGATAAAATTTACAGGGAAATTTTACATAACGGCCAGACACCATATTACGACCTGGATGACAGATTGGTGAGTTGATTCTTCAGGTTAACTTGAAGAGCATGTGGCATTTATAGGTAATATCCTCAATTTACCAGGCTCGAAGAAGTATTACAGAGGGAAGACCTCTCGGATGGCCTGATGACGATTTATCAACCACTTCAAACCGATGGTGAACGATCCACAAAGATCATTTCTGACCCTGACAGTTTGACCCTCCAAGCAAGCGGACGACCAAGCTTCCAAGAATTGAACACTGCATATAAGGCAATCCAAGACAGAAAAGGGTTGTACAGATCAACGACTTCGAATGGCAGAGCTTCTCAGATATTTAAATAGTTAAAATACATTCTTTATTCTCTTCTCGCGCTTACGATTCTATGCCAAAGGGTCGGATTATTGGTGGAACCCATGCATTCTGCGGCATGCTTCTCGATCGTAGATGAAGGCACAAAACCACAACCCATCGGGCAATCTCTCAGATGAGTCAGGTTCATCAGTACTTCCAGACGTGATTGAACTTGTGTTTCTCTCTTGCAAGCCTCTTCTAAGCGGAGAGCGAGGTCTTCTACGATCTCTTGTTGCTCTGCGATGGACTGTGACATTTGTATCTCAACATCTTGAAGCTTCTGTTCGGTGTTCGCATTGCGTTCCTGTCAAAAATCAGTGAATGACATTTCATGATTGTGGTCACCATCGCATCAATCATCTCTCTGCACCTCTCCTTCTCTTTAGCATTTGCATCATATAGTTGGCACTTGCAATATTCAAGGTCGATCTTGATATCTTCCTTCTCTGCGGTGAGCACGTCAAAATTGGTCTGTAAAGAGGCAACATCAGAGGACAGTTTCTCTCTGACAGATTGTAGATCGACCAGTTCCACATTTAGTCTTCGTGTCGAATGTTGCGCATCTTCCAGGTCAGAAGCGAGTCGCTGTAAAAATCAAAATCTCCATCTTTGTGTTGTGCTTCTTCAAAAATGCGCCTGAACCTACTTTATGTCTACAAAAATTCTCACCTTATTTTGCTCTTCCAACAGCAGGCAACGAGATTCTAGCTCCGAGATTTTTTCGGTGAGCGCTGTGTCTTCGTTTAACTGAAAAGGGACGATGAATGCAACTTCCTCATTTATTTCTGTACGTCTCTCTGTTTGATGTTAACGTTAGAATATTGTAATATTTTGACTGTCTACAATACTCACCCACTGCACTCATGATTCTATTTATAGTCTCTGAAGACTTTTCAAAGAACTTTCTCCTCTCTATTTCCTCCACAATCAGGTTATGTGAGTGTGGGATGTTCATCACATTCTTTTCTACTTGATGCACGCTCAAAGCAAACTTGTGCAGTTGGTTTGCTCTGTTGCTCATTTCGATCATGATCTGTGGATGATTACGTGGCATTAGCACAGCCATATAGATCTGGGCTGTGTTGTGGTTCTAAAAGAATTAATTCTATTTTTAATGTTTTTTTGTACCTTTTGTTTGTATAAATTGTTGAAATTGGTGAAGATTGTTTTGTATGATTCCACAGATCTCTGGAATTTTTGTCGACAGTCTTCTAGCACACTCATTGAATCTGGGCTCTCATTACTCAACGTCGACATTTATTATCTTACCGTTTTGCATCGAACTTCCAAGCAAAATTTTCTTATTCTCCGTCTACAACGAGTCAGTTTTTCTATCACGAAGCGTTTAACATCCATCTCACCATATTTTTTACGTATTCTCTACACTCTTGTAGATCATCAGAAATTTGACTCAACATCTGTCTGTGGTTCTTGTCTCTGCGTAAAAATGCTTCCTCCTCGCCCGAGCGCGAGGTCGTCATTTTATTCATTTTCTCTTCTGATTTTTTAAGACTCTCAAGCCCTTGAAGCCATGCTTTTAGATCATCTACAACGAGTCAGTTTTTCTCTAGTTAACGAAATCTCTAAAGGCTCACTCCTGTTGGATTTAATGCTGTTCACTATGTTTGTAAATTCGGAAGGATTTTCTACTAAATCCCATAAATACTCCAGATTTGGGCGTTGTAGATCGGGGTGTAGTTTGGTCCGTTTCATCTGAATGAAACTCAGAAGAATCAAGAATTCAAATTCTGTATGGCATACCATCTGACATGTGTCGTTGTAGTTGGCCAAAATATCAGAGGCTGCTTTCTCTGCTACATAAAACTCCTCCCTCTGCATTTTATGCTCTCTATCCATCTCTTCATGCTTCTACAACGCTCAGAAATTTATTTTATCCTTTCAAAGTGGATTATTTTAATTTTTTGTGACTAAATAAACAATTGAAGAATGTCAAGATAGATTTACTGGACGCATGTGGTCGGATAAAGTGCTGATGGCTCGTTTCTGGTTAGTTGTAATCCTGATAAGTGACATGTATTCCTGACTTTTCGTGTGACATTCTTGAAGAATCTTCTCTAATCTCTCGATACATTGTGTTACATATTGACTCTTCTGCACCATTGTGGGATTCGTTGGCATGGGTATTGCAGAGAATTCCGAGAATCTCCTGTCATCTAAGGTCGGCGTTTCTACAACTTGATAATTTGGCTGTAAAGATTTTATTAAATGGAAATAATGTTTTTTAATATGTAAAAATTAAACTCACATCGATATGGTATACTACGACGTCATCCGCACTCTCCCATGATCTATCGGACTGCGGTTCTGGGATATCTAAAAGTTCTGTGCCTTTATCATTTTGAGAGAGTATCATTATCTGCTCCTCTTTTATTTTCTTTTGTGCAGCCACCATCTTTCGGAGTTCCGCAATGCTGAAATTTCCATCAGATTTCATGGAAAGTTCACTGAAGTATCACCTGATATTCTTTGGGATGACATGTGTCACACCTTCTTGTGCCAAGATAAACCTCTTTTCGTCCGTTTGAAGAAAAGGATGCTCTATCAATTTCTCATAATTCGCGCGCTTGGAGGGGTCGGATTGTAGAAGCGTTTGTAGAAGGTCGAGACATTCTGAGCTGGTTGTAGATCTGATTTCTGATGGTAAAGACACGGACCTCTGTTGTCCTTTATTAAAAGATTATATTCACGCACGAAAATTAAAAACCGAAAATCACCTTTCTGGCGGCTTTAACCTCGTTCATATTTCGGAATGTGGGCCTACCGATTAGCATTTCCATAATGATGAGTCCTAATGCCCATATATCTGTTTTGGAATCATACTCTTTCCCATACAATACTTCAGGTGCCTACTTGTGTCACACTCATGTCAAATATAATCATATTTCAATCAATTTATTATCAATGCATTCAGTATATATTTTAATTTGAACTTCACTCCAGAAGATATAATAATAACAATAATAATAATTACCATATACATGGGAGTACCTAAGGTTGATTTCATTATGCTCTCTTCGTTCTCGTTCAATTTAGACATACCAAAATCTATTTTCTTCAATGAATATTCCAGGAAATTTCTGAATGTCACTGACCGCATATCTTGATCTCGGCTGTGTCGACGTCGGGTGACGTCATCAGGATATTCGCAGGTTTCAGATCTCTATGCGCGATGTTCTGTTGGTGTAGATAGACCAGCGCTTTGGCAATTTGACGTGTGACCCTTTTCGTCGTGTTTTCGCTGAGTTTTCCGCGATTTTCGATCGCTGATTTGAGGCTACCACCGTGACACAACTCCATCACCATGTACACATATTTCTCTCCGTACTCATCTTTGTTCTGTGTACATTTAATTTGAAAATCGAAATTGGGCGGAAACTCTTGAAGACTTGAACGTTTGTAAAATTGTACAATCGTCGGATCTCATCACTTACGATGATGTCATACACCCTAACGATGTTCTCGTGCTGAACCCTTCTTAATATCTTCTTCTCTGATTCGTGATATAATACGTGTTTCTCATCTGGTAATTTCGAAGGATCGATCACTTTAATCGCAACCTGATCAAGTCTTCAATGAATATTCTTCAGATCTTCGCCGACTATCAACAAATCACCCTCTCTTTTGGATTCTTGGAATCGTATCCTTCGTAAATTTGGGCAAAATTACCTCTCCCGAGCTCTCGACCAGTGCATTTGTACCTACCTAACATCTTCAGTCAGGAGTTGCTCCTTCTGATTTGACTCACCGAGGTCGATGTCTTCAATTTCAACTTCTAATACTGTTTGTTGACACGCTTCGACGAATTGTGTGTGACGAGAATGATCATAAGTGAGCGATCTGGCAGGACTATATAGCTTGATCGATCGGTAAGGAATCCACAACCCCAATCTGTTTTTAACTCTAATTCTCAAATCATCATCTTGGAATGAGAGGTGTAAAGACTTGGTCTTCCCATCATGATGTATGTATAAGGTGGTCATGAAGGTTTTGTGTGGTGAAATATTTGTCGTGTCTTCCAATTCAACGAACAAGGGGGACTCAATTTTTTGGGCTTTTCGCAGAATTCGACCAATTTTTCAGCCCGGAATCCAACAGATCACAAACCACGATCAGAACTCACGATGCTAATCATAAAGAGCTTAGGCACGATCCATATAACAAGGTATCACCATAAGAAATTAGAAATTGGAAGGTGCTAATGGAATACGTGCTCTTTACAAGAAATACAGTTCTACTTCTGATGTCCTAATGTGCTATTTATAGATCAGCCAGTGTAAATCAGTACATTGTTATGTACATATTGTATTTGGGCTCTGCCGAAATTGTCTTGTTGTGCATTTATCAACTTTCTTCGTGTTTGTGCATAAAAAATCAGAAAAATCCAAGTTTTTTGGCGCGAAGCGACAAATCCAACTCTATTAAGACAAGCCTCAAAAACAATCACGATCCTTCAATCTTCATCTGTACACAGGTTCATTCATGTGAATAAGACTTACACATGTGCCTGATGGAGTTCTTGATGATTGTCTTCAGCTCAGGATCTATCTTGATATTTCTAGATTTCATGACTTGTAAGACTTCTAATATCTTCTTGTTGTCCAAGTAAAACCCATTGACCATCACCTACAAAATTATTTCAAATTCTATCTGATAATATTTGGTAATATTAAATATTTTTTTCAGAGTTTTATTTAAAATTTAATTGTAAATATGAAATTGAAAAATAAAAATCAAATGAATAACTACCTTACATGCGGCAAGATCGATTTCTCGTCCCGATTTGACCATTTCGTCCCATAATTGACTGGCTTTATCATACTCTTTATATGAACAGTGCATGTGTATTATCGTGGTGAAGGTGCTGTTGTTGGGTTCTATATTCTTCTTTTTCATCATGTTTAACATCCGATCGATTCCCTTCTGATTGTGATCCCGCGCGAAGAATGAGATGAGGGAGTTGAAAGTGATGATGTTATAAGGTATACTGTCCTTCTCTATACTCTGGACGATCCTCTCTAAAAGTTTGTCACTTCTCAAGACGACTGATGCCTGTGCCACCATTGAAAATGTGGCGACATCTGGAGGCAGCCCATCAGCTAACATCCTATCTATGAGTTCATCTGCCCTCTGCCACCGTTCGTGTCTGATGTTGACTTGAATGATAGAGTTGTAAGCTTTTTGATCTGGCTTGATGCCGTCCTTCTGGAGCTTCTCCCAAATGATCTCTGCCATTTTTACGTCATCTTTCTCCACACTATGCGCGAGCTGCTTGTAATGTATCCATCGGCGTAAGGGGTACTCTGTACAGTCAAAAAATGAGAAGGTGAACATCAATCGCACCTTTCTTGATACACATTCGATAGAGCTCATCGACTCGCTCTTGATTTCGCACCTGTACGAGTTAGAGGATCCTAATCATTTTACATTTCACCTCCATGTTCACAGAGATAAGATTACTCATGAGGCCTCTTGTTGTTTGCAGCCCTTTTGACACTGCCCAAGAAAACATCTTCTCCGCTGCTTTCGCGTCTCCTCTTTCACATTGTAGTTCTATGAGTGTTCTTAATGTGTCCTCCTTTAATTCCAGGCCTCTCTTTTGCAATACTTGAAGAAGCTGGGCTACCCGTTCATTTTCTCCTCGTCTACTCAATAATCGGATGGATTCTTCTAAACGGTCTTGTGGCAGCGCATGTGTTGTATGAAGAGTGACAAGAGAAGCGAAATCACTCGTCTTGTGGTAGGAATCCAATAAAGAAGCAGGTGAACTGTACCTTCTTAAAGGTATTGTTTTTAAAGTGTTTCTGTTGAGTAATCTGCGGGTAGCAACGAGATTGAGCATCGCTTAGATGGATGAACGATCACATCTCAGTCTCAGATTTAAAGGATGAGTGGTCTACAAGTGTTACGTGTTACGCATAAATATAAATTTGTTTTTAATATTTTTTTGGTTGTGCGACTGATCATTTGAAGCAGAAGGAACAGAGATCAAATTTTCTTTTCGAAGGATTCAGAACAGTGATAGAATGCATCTGTAAATCTTTCTTGGTCGAGAATCCGTTATTTTTATGTTATGTAACCTGCGATCTGGCTTAGAATTAGGCTCTCAAAGTTCGTAACTGGGAACAATAAAGACTCTACAAAGACATTGGACACAAATGACACAGACAACAGTTTGAGAAGAGAAAGGAATTCCTTCCTTTTTGATAAAAGTTTTCCAATAGTATACAAGTTTATTTTGATATTTCGTCTATGCAGAGGCGGCTATGTTGACAAAGTAGTACACTCCAGCAACAACCTTGGGGTCGAGTGTAGCAACGATTCTCCCGTTCGCGGTGTCTATGACGCTGGGAATCTGTTGCAGAATGCCATCAGCCAAGCGCAAGAGGCCGAAACTGCCAGTCAAGCCCTCAGTGTTGACCACGGGAGTGAACAAAGTGATTGAGTTCGCCAACTAAAAAGTCAACCATCATTTGGATGTACCATTCCTCACATCACCAGAGACATCAATTGTGACGGCCGCTTGCACCTTAGCATTGATAGTATCTTGAGTAAATAGGGGATGGAAGAGGTCAGGGAAAGCTATTTGAGCGCCTGTCTGCACACCAACGGTGACGGTCATATCCACAGATGACTGTACGTTCAGTACGGTGGCTGTAGAGGTGCCGAGAATGCTTCCCAAGAGGCTATTGATCTTGAGGATGCTTCCGAGCAGACCAAGAAGAGAGGTAAGGAGTCCGTTGTTGAGTGGTACATCCACTGCAATGTTGACCGCAATGTTCGCGTGCACTTGGGTTGTAGTGCTGTATCCAGCTGAAAGAGTAACACCCTTCGCGCTCAAAGCGGCTGTTACGTGTTAGCCTGTGATATCATTAAAGCACTTCACCCCCAAGATCCAAATTTGAAGAGGTTGTTGCGTTGGTGTTTGCACCAGCTCCGGCAGAAGCCTGTCTCTTGTACAGCTTTAGTAATGTCAGTTTGTACATCTTGACGCATGCTGCTCACTGGTCTTGCGGCAGCAGCGAGGAGGACTACCAAGGCGAGGATGAGGATGCGGTTCATTATTATCTTTGATGTTGTCTTGAACACTGTGTGTTGGACTGTAGAATGATTTATTCACTCAGCAAAACATCCAAAGGGTTGTTCAATCCTACTAGGCGGCCTTCTTTCTGGAGGTACCTCTTCAATGCCGTCTCCCTTCTTACCGAGTGCACTCGCTATAAGGTTGCTGTATTGTTGTTTCACAGGTTGAAGGCGACATGATAAGGTTGTGGTTTCATTCTATCTTGAACAACATCTACCGATATAGATGACACCGGAAAATAAGCGAGATATAACTCCGAGTTCAAAAGGCCGATTCTGTCCCTCTGCAGAAAAGTCTGTTGGCTGAAAGGTGCTGTTCAAACAAAGGAAAAATAGACATGTAAATCCGACACCCATTCCACAGCCTTTTTGAGTATGTCTTTACAACTGTTACACAAGCATTTCAAGATTACGACAGTTATGTACAAGTCTTTATCACCAAACTTCCTTCATCTTCTCCAAGCGGCTCAAGAGGCTCGTGTTTGCAAGAAGTCTAATTTGTTCACTTTCCCCGATTGGTGAAATGTTGACCAGCCACCAGCTCAGTTTGTATGGATCTTCAGGTATAGGTCCGTAGCTTAAGAGTCTCGCCCTATTCTCCACAGACAACGTATTCACCCATGCAGTAGTATTGGCACGTAATTCATCAGCCAACCTTTTGATTTTTTCGGCGTCTACAACGAGTCAGAAGAGAAGATTTTCCGGGGTTTTTACCTTCTGATGAAGGAGGTTCGTCCTCTATAAATTCGATCTTAGCTACCATATACCCATCTTTTACTCCATGGCTCAATATTTTGAAACGTTGAGAACCGGTCGTATCAATGAGAGAGCGTCCGTCAGGCAGCATTTGAACCTAAAGTTTTTAATTGTTAAAGACAATAATACTCCTACCTCCCCAATTTGGGCCATAGTGCCATAATTTGCAAAACCATGTCCGGTGTGCGCAACCATGCCGAACCTTCTCGTACCTGATTCCATGCATCTACAACTCGTCAGCAAAAAAATCCTAAGAAATAAAATAAATCACCTTCGTAACATGAGTCTGTATCTGGGCTCGAAGATATGCAGAGGCATTGGCATAGATGGGTATAATAAAGCGCACACGAATATTGGCACATTTGTCTGCAACTCTTCCAACTCCTGTTTAACTTGCTCCGACCTCTCTTGGTATGTATTTGGCCATACTTGCTGGAGGATTGTAGATATAGACATATCACCAGATTGTCTATTTAAAGATGCTGGGAGTGGTGTTCTACAATGTTCAGATACACATCTCACTGAAGTACCAGTTTTATCGGAATAAAACGAGTTGTAGATTCCCACCTGCACATGGGACATGCGTCATGGTGATCAAGAGCTCTTGAGAGGCACATCCTACAGAAGGTGTGTCCACATTTAGGAGTGAGTGGGTCATACAATAGCTCGAAGCATAAAGAACATTGCATCTCCCCGGTCGCGGGTGGCGTAACCTCGAGTTCCGGAGGGGCGACATTGATTACGCTCGGGAGATCTGTTCCGCTGAACACGTCGATTTGGCACGTGTTAGGATCTGTAATATGTCAGTTATGGCATCTTGTCTTGATCATCAGGCCCACCCTCTTGTGCTGCAAACTTTTGCACGTAGCATTTAAAAAATGCAGATAACTCTGAACTCTGCAAGTCCATCTTGAGACCATCACATATTGCCCTGATTGCCTCGTTGTAGTTCGATTTTCCCGCCAAAATCGAAGCCTTCCTGACGTAAGCTTTGGTCCAGTCGGGTCTCAAAGAAATGGAACGGTTAATATGCTCCAAAGCTTCTTCATTTTTTTCTAATTTGACTTCCACTGCTGAAATATTGCTCAATATCACATGATTGTCCGGAGCTGTAAATATTCAGACCAAATTCAAAATTTGAAGAATGAAATTGCGCGGGAAACTCACCGTGATTGAGAGCCTGGTTGTAGAGCTGTAAAGCTCTGTCGTAATCATTTTCCGCAAAAGCCGCGTTCCCTTGTTCTTTGCACAGCATGGCTGTGTACTGTGAGGGCAAGAATTTTCTGAGAAAAGTGTTGAGACAGATGTTGACAGCAGGGAGGCTGCTCTTGGAAAAACTATGTTGACATTCTGGACATTTATAACTGTCCCGTCTACAACTGTAAGAACATTGTATTATAATGTATAATGTAGTTGATTAAACACTTGGAAAACGTAATCCGGCAGAGCCGCAACAACATTATTGAACAATAACCAAGGATTGCCATGTGTACAGGTTCCATATCCTTGCGATCATTCTTTGATGTGTTCTGTCCAAATATATTCTAAATATTTACACAATGAATATACGATGGTGACTCACTTTGTGATACAGCCCTTACAGAAAGTGTGTCCACAAGACAGGGTTAGAGGTTCGAGGTAGAAGTTGAGGCAGAGTCCACAAAGCAAAGGTGACTTGCCGTGGATCTCCACTTTCTTCGGTGTCAGCACGTGGCGAAGTACGACGTCAAACAGGCCATTCAGGTTCGAATCATTGCTGTTGTCCAAGTGGATCACGTGCAGATATGACTTGATCGACTCTTCATATCTTCCTAATTCAGAAAGAGCTGTAGCACGACGCAGATATCCCTGTGTATCATTATTTTCCGGCTTGATCAGAAGAGTATGAGATGATTTACTTTTGGCCAGCTTGGGTTGAGGCGTAGTGCTGCATCGGCGTCTTCTAAGGCCAATTGCCAATTCTTCATGGATGCATGTGTCGCAGAACGATTCGAGTAGAGAGCCGCACTTCCCTGGCCTAAAAGAAATTAGACTGAGAACATAGGAGTGTATGTACCTAAATCGATGGCGGAGGTGTAAAGAGTAAGAGCCTGAGGAAAGTCCTTGCGGAGGAAGGCATCATTGCCGCACTTCTGTACAATGATCAGAAAGATATCACAAATTCATCATCCAAAAACACGACTCAGAAATGTCACGACATACCTTCAGACACTCCTCACAACTCTTATTGGAGCCCTCATCACGCCCGCACATGGAACAGTTGGTCACCATGAGATTCAAGTTTTCCTCGTCTGTCGTAAGACAAATGATGATATGTCACGCACCTTGTGATTTCCGAAAGTGTTGATGTTTCAAAAACCTAGACTGCTCTTTTCCGTCTTCTCTCCTTCTCTTTCTATTTAAATTGTGTTGTATCGCGAATACACCACCCTTTTGTCCTCAGCTCCATTCTGACACTGATCAATTGTCTTACCTGTTCAGAGGGCATCGACTTCTAAAATTTCTCAATGAAAGGACCTGGCAGTGGTCTTATTTATTGATTATGATTGCATGTTGGCACGCTCGGGGAGTCTCGTGATCTTCGAAACTCCGGCTTACGGTTTGTCATTTTGATATTACGAAAATACATCTGCGAAATCTCATAGAAATCTACCAATTTTTCATCAAGACCCAAGATTTAGAATTGCTCCCAGGCGTGACAAGGACTGACCGGAAATTAGCTTGGTGATTAAAATCATTTTTTGTGAAATAGAAGTGCCAAGATGCAATGCTGAAATATTGCTTCTGTTTTGAAACACCTAAGACTTAATATTGATATGGCGATAACAACCGTACTTCCTGTCTTTATTGCGCTTCATTTCTTTTCGCCAACAGTTGAAAAGACCCGACTGAAATCTGCGATTTGTTTTTGCCTTTCCTGAACTTGTGCTTTCAGGAAACGATTTCTGGGACAAAAAAGGGGAAATGCACGAC